>JAOTRH010376014.1:0-35712 GCA_034768845.1 Heliamphora exappendiculata | reverse complement strand
ATCATTGTAAACTAAATATTTCTACCAGAGTCATTCTTTGAAAGATCAAACAACCAATTCAATCAAAAGAACAGCGTCCTCACATGCATGCATCCCATGAAAGTATGACCCTAAGGTCTTACAATGATAATCTAGTTCAAAATTACATTAATCCAACCGTTTGAAAAGATTACATCTGAACACTTTCATTTCTCAAAACTAACTATTCATGAAATAATGTAATCCTATTAACTTTCCCAAAAGCTTCCGCCAACTGATCTTACTCCATGGCCCTCTTCCCGCCGTCACCTGAAATGTTGTTAGACAACATGAGCCGAAGCTCGTAAAAACAAGGCTAACAATGAATACATGCATGATATGCAAAGATGGTTATGTAGGATGCACCAACAAAATAAAGCACTCCATAGAATTTGTTCTGAAATGAGTTTTCCTTGCATAATCGGGTTTCGTAAAGAAAAACAATTACTCCATATTTTCTTGCCATATTCATAGGAATAGTCATCGTTTACCATTAATTCATAAATCTTATGATTCTATATTAACCCAACCATTTTGTCATTTCGTCGTGTTACCAATAGAGGTCTCCCCAATCCAAGTTCATCGTTACTCACACACATATGAACATGTTTTACCAACTCATTTCATGTTTCATTAACACATAACTCATATTGTAAGCACCATCATCGGACGAGCGTATAGACTCATGTAGCATTACCCTCAATCCGGCCACACGGGCCCTGTGAGGTAACGGTACGTTCTATACCCCAACACGACTAACGTTTATTCCCAGTCACTAGTCGGTGGGCAGAGAACCCAATTACGTCCTTTCCCGATCATCGGTTGGCGGGCAGAGAACCCAAATATGTCCTTTCCCAGTTGCTAGCTGGCGGGCAGAGAACCCAATCTGCGCAATTTTTTGGACTTTCACTAAGGTGCAACTCGTGCCCAACCTTAGATAATTCAGAAATCGGTCCTTTTAAACATATCATAATACAACACACACACACACACATACGTGAATCCAACCCAAATGGTTCCCTTCACAAATCCATTTCACTATACAATTTCATTATCCACATTTTCATTATTCTCAACTCAATACCGAATTAATCATAATATGATTTGAAGTTCATAAATTCATTGATTTTATGCAACCCCTTTAGCTTGACATTAATATACATTACATGACTTCATGGAGTTAAATCGTAATAGGTAATAATAACCTTCAATTAAATCATCAATCATACCAATTTCATCATACAGCACCTTCAAACCCAAAAGCCCCCATTTCATTTCCATGGTTTAACCCCAAACACCAACCCTAGGTTCTCATTTCTCACTCCAAACACAAGATAGGACAATATTAAGATGGATTAAAGTTAAATCCTTCACAAATCCATGGTTTAATCCTCATTATCACCGAATTCAACTTTAGGGTTTTGAGAAATCATAAATTTCATGTCTTTAAGTTCATAAACTAGGAAATACAACACATATCACTTAAAGATTCAAAGAAAGTCTTGAATCCTACCTTTTGGAAGCTAGATTCACGAGAGAAAGCTTCACACGAGTTCCAATCACAACGATCTCTAACCACGTAGTGAGAACAACGTCTCCAAAGCTAAGATCGGCCCTTCAACGGTTGAACCACCAAGAGGGAAGCAAAGAAACCCTCCCCAAGAAGCCAAACAAGCCCTTACTATCTCTCAAGCCCAAACGCGAACACTCACCCATGCTTTAGAGAGAGAGACATAAAGAGAGAATGAGGAAAAAGAGGCTCTAAGCTCGTTTTAAAAACATCAGGTCTGCGACAGTCTGCTCGAGTGGACCACCACCGCTCGAGCGGTCCCACACCCGAGAACTCTCTGCCACCTCACCGCTCGAGCGGTTAACCCTGAGCTGCAATTCTCACTTACTACGGCTAAAATTGAATCATACCCGCACAACCTGTCTTCCGGTTACACATTTTTGCAAAAATTCCACCTTTAATCATCACAAGCGAACACACATAAGCTCAAAACTAAATTTTACACGTGATTCTCTCTCCCCAAACATCTCCGCAAAACATAATAAACATGCTTTCATTAAAATACGAAATTAGAAAGGTCCGGGTCACTACACGAAACCTCGCAAAAATTAAAATGGGTTAGGGTCTCACATACGAGAGCCACTAATCATGTTTGCAATTCTTTGCAGGGGTTTTAGAAAATCAAGCTACTTAGTGATGAAAAAATATACCTACATATTAGCAATAATACATGGGAAGAAGCAGTTGCAGTAGAAGATGCCACTCTCATCTTTAGTAGAGATAGGATACTACTTCTAAAAGATCATTTTTATGTACCTTCGATTAGAAGAAATTTAATTTCAGTCTCGAGTTTAATAAAAGACAAATATTATGTTCATTTTGATGACTCTGTGGTTGTGAAGAAAAATAAATATTTTATTTATTCTGGTACATTGGTGGATGATCTGTATGTTGTATCTTCTATCTCTCTTGTATTACAACTAATTGAAATGAATAACACTTCTAATTTACCATATAAAAGAAAGTTTTCTTTTTTAATGAACCAAATATTTCTTTGGCATTTACGCTTGGGTCATATTAATCTAAAAATGATAAATAGACTGGTAGAAGATGGACCTTCGAGTTCATTGGAAGTGGAGGTACTTTCAGTCTGTGAATTCTGCTTAGAGGGTAAGATAACCAAGAGGCCATTTTCGGCCAAAAGCTATAGAGCTAAAGAACCATTACAATTGGTTCATTCTGATGTGTGCGGTCCTATGACAATCTGGGCTAGAGGTGGCTTTGAGTACTTCGTCAATTTCATTAATGTCTACTCAAGATATGGATACATTTACCTGATGCACCATATGTCTGAATGCTTTGAGAAATTCAAAGAATTCAAGACAGAGGCGAAGAAGCGTATGTGTAAAAGTATCAAATTACTACGATTTGATCGTGGTGGGGAGTACCTCTTTGTAGAGTTTAGGGATTACCTTTCATCAAAAGGAATTACATCCCAGTTAACTATACCTAGCACTCCATAGCAGAATGCTTTAGCAGAAAGAAGAAATAGGACTCTTATGAAGATGGCAAGGTCCATGATGAGTTATTCAAGATTACCCAATTCGTTTTAGGGACTCGCATTAGAGACAGTGGTTTACATTATGAACTTGGTACCAACTAAGTCAGTACCTTCTACTCCCATAGAATTATGGATCAGGCGTAAGCCTAGTCTGAAACACATTCAGATTTAGGTGTGTCCAGCATATGTGCTGAAAGGGAACGCGGGTAAGTTGGAACCGAGAACAGAAGTTTGTTTCTTTGTGGGCTATCCCAAGGGAACGAATGATGGTCTATTTTATAATCCTAAGGATCAGAAGGCCATTATTAGCACCAATGCCCGATTCTTAGAAGAGGATTATATTGTGGACCATAGGCTTAATAGTAAAATTATTCTGGAAGAAATAAAAGAAAATACCAATAAAACAGAAGAGGACTCAAAAGTCATTGATATCCCATTGCCTCATCGTAGTAGAAGGATTATCGGTGTCACGCCCTAAACTTCGGATCACGCGAAAAGCCCATGAATAACCACCAAAACTACCCAAACACAAACGGATGAAAAATCATGAAGCCAAAATGAGCCTAAAACCTTTGTAAAACGGACTATCGAGGGTTTATTTAATTTAAAAGAGTAGCCCAAACAACTACGGTTACGACCCCACAAGCCAAACCATTAAAACCAAATATACATTTTTGTATAAAGAAAGATCATTTCTTTTTATAAGAAGCATAAGCCGTTCCAAAATCTCCCTCGAAGAACAAGAGTTTGAATAAAGCATAAACCATTTGAAATCCCTTTTCGTAAACCGTTGCACCAACCAACAAAAATCGTAACATGAAACTACGAAAAATAACAACCAACACATGATTTATCTCGAAAGCATAAAACATGCATATATTAACACCACGACCATAAGAAATACATATGCTGTAAAACATGTTACATCCAACATGAACCATATATGTGGTATAAAACTATCTAATAAGGACAAAATATCAATCTTGTCATCAGCCACCTCCGGGCACCTCAAGGTCAAACTACAGGACCACATTCACCTAAAAAAGGTTTAACAAGTCCCACACTGTGAGCCACAGCGCAATAAAAATAGACTATAAAGTAGTAAAGCAGGATATGCAACCACATAGCGTCAAGTTGACTCAACCACATGAGCGTCAAAATGGTTTTATTTCATAAAACCCAAAATTTTCCACCAGACTCCCACAAGTCTTAAAATGGTTTTTCATCCTTAAAACCAAACATTTCTACAATGCAATAATGTTTAACAGTTAAAGAAAATAGTAACCAAAATGTTATTTTCCACTCGGATCACACAGCCAAGAAAACACGCACACACGCACGCACAAACTCGCGTGATTCAGCCATCACGTGGTTTAAAACGTAGGCACTAACCCTGTCACGTTACTACTACCTGGCCACATAAGACCCGTGAAGTAACTGGACGCTCTATACCCCGACACGACCTGCTTCCTTTCCCGATTCACTAGCCGGTGGGCAGAGAAACTCAATCTGCGCAGTTTTTTAGCCTTTCACCGTGGAGCAACTTGTGCCCAGACTTGCTCGATCCGTAGATCCCACAATCGGCCCTTTTGATTTTACATCAAAATACACACGTGAGCACACACGAGTCCAACCGAAAAAGGTTTCTCTCGCTAAACCCATAGCTCGGCTATGAAAACACATAAACAATTATACATTAAACATATATAAAAAGATCCACTGGCCAACCACCACATCTGTGAGACCTTGAACCTTGTAATTTTGAGTTGTTTATATACGTATGCTTTCATTACAGTAAATGATAGCATCGATGCATGGTTTATGCATTAAAGATGTAGAAAAGCATGTGTAAATGTGTTTTATGCTTTTCCAGACCTTGGTAAGGTGGGTTGGGTTGGTTTTTGGCTTGAACCATAGCAGCAAATTCCAGTACGCCACTGCTATAAAGTTCGGTCGACTGGAGGGCCCAGTTCGGTCGACTGAACCGCGGATTTGGAGTTCAGTCGACTGAACTCACTAGTTCGGTCAACTGAACAGTTTAATTTTTGGTTTTCTATAAATAGAGCAGTGGCGGGTTTTTTTGATACAAAACCTTTCTTCAGACCTAAAAAACCCATTTTCTCCTCCTTCTCTCTAGATTTGAGGGCCCGGAGCTTGGTTTTGAGTTGATTCCTTCGAGGATCCTGGCTATCGGGGCCGAGGGCTTCGCATCCATCCAACCGAATTCTCGTTTGGATGCCATTCAGTTTTGAGATGTCGAGTTCTTGACTCACTGAAGTAGGATTCTAGACCCTACTACTGTATAAGGGCGTTTTGTGTAATTATACGTGTTTTCACCGGGTAGAAATTGCATCAAATGCTATTTTCATGTGTAACCGTGGTTTTTGGGTAAAAGTGGGGTTTTTACGCCTTTTCTTGGTTATATGCATGTTTCGGGTACGTGGTATTTATAGTTTTTAAAAGAGGCTTGAAAACGAGGTATTTTGTAAAAATGGTGAAAAATGAGCTTTTGGAGGTTTAAAGCTAACCCACGGGGTTGAGTCGCAACTCCTAAATGTTTTGTTAGAAATGGTTTTTGATCTCCATTTTGATGGATTGGATCTCCTTTTATACATATGTTGTATAAATTATTTTACGGGTTTTCGTAGTTGAGCTACGGTGGGTTTTTAAAATGTTCTCCATAGATGTACTGTGATAGTCTGTGGTTGAGTTAAGCTTCCATTGCTCCTCGGTGTAAGTCCGGAAGCGTGCGCAGAGTACGTCCCTACGTACCTTCGGGTTAATCCTCGTAAATGAGGTTGGTGGGTGCTTAGTGCCCTCGGGCTGTGGTCCCGTAAACTAAGTGGTTGTATGGGTGCTTGTGCCCTCGGGTGTGACCCCATAAACTAAGTCGATTGCCTCCGTTAATGGCGTTATTGTTGTAACTCCGTATAGAACTTGTCATTACCAAGCATGTGGGTTCAGGGTAATGGACGAGAGTCTATAGTTGTTACCTTTGTCGATGTGGCAGAGTCGGTACAAAGGACTACATTTATATCTTTCTCCTCGGCTGAGTGTCCTGAGTGGACCTTACTGTTTATTTATCACTTTCCTTTAACTGTGGCATGATATCTGTTAGGATGATATGCATAGTTTGAAGGATGGAAAATGTGAATTTTTATGAGATAAAACCTTTTGAGACTCGTGTTAGTCTGATGGAAAACTTATGATTTTGGAAGAAAAACCTTTTTGGCTCCCGTGGTTGAGCCCTTGTGTGTATAATTGCATAGTCTTCTTTACAGTTTTATTGTCTATATTCCTATTGGGCTTCGACACACGGTGTGGGATTTTTTCGTAAAACCTTTTTAGGTGAACATGATGAGTTGACCTAGTTGCAGAGGTGACAGAAGACTTGTTGTAGTTTTTTTTTTTTTTGAGACACGTACTTACACATGTGATGCCTGTTGAGGCTGGTTTTTTACGCCTTTGGGCAATATGTTTATTCATGTATGAGAATGCATGTTTTACAATTTATGAGAGTTGAACTGTGGGAACTTTTATCCAAATGTTGTACATTTTTATTATCAACTGTGAAACCTATTTTCTTAAATGGGTGTTTTGGTGGGCTTTCGCGTGACCCGGATGTTTGGGACGTGACAACTTAGTATCAGAGCTCTGGGTTCGAATACCTATGAGCCATGAAAAAGAGGGTACATCATCTTGTGAGGATGTATGTGTGCTTGATTGCATGTGTTACAGTGTTTTCCAAACATAGCATGAGAGCTTGTGTTGTATACGTGGGCATAGAGGTTGAACCTTAGGATTGATTAGTCTTGCCTTTGGGCATTTGGATTAACATACTTGGGAGCCATGTTAGAGACGCATTTCATGGACGTGATTTCTAGCAAGGAATATGAGTAGGTTGTTCAGAGTGACGAGTCTTTCTTGTTGGTTCTCCTCGGTATATGAGATGGATGACATGATATTACGTGGCTATGTGTTAGCATGCTTATCTGTCTTTTACGTTAGAAATAACATGTTGTATGGATTCTTATCCTGCTATGTTGCTTTCGTATAGAGTTATGTCCACGCGGGGAGGACGAGGCCGAGGTCGAGGCTGTGGCCGTGGTTTTTGCTGAAGGGACATTCCAGTCCCAGATGTTGGGGATGCTAATGCATCCCAAGGACCTATTACGGAGGGAGATCTATTGCGTGGGATAGTCGGCTCCATCCGGCAACTGGCTGAGGCCTCTAGGGGAGGGAGACCATACCTGAGCCGAGGGCGACGGTTGTGATGCGTGAGTTTCACCGTCTGGACCCTCCTACCTTTTTTGGGGATCCCAATCCCACAGTTTCCACTAAGTGATTGGAGCTGGTTACCAGGATTCTGGATTCGCTTTAGATTGAGGAAGATGATCTAAGGGTTATATGTGCTGCCTTCCAGCTGAGAGGGAGTGCTCACATGTGGTGGAAGTTCACCAAGACAACAGTGGCAGGCACATGGGATACATTCACGAAGGTATTTCTAGAGAAATACTTTCCAGTGACTCTGAGGGATCGCTACAGAGAGGACTTTCAATTTCTGACGCCGGGGATGATGACAGTGCTTGAGTACAAAGCTGAGTTTACTAGCCTATCTAGGTTTGCACAGGAGATCATAGCTACTAATGAGTTTTGTGCAAAATGATTCGAGAAGGGTTTGAGGCCCGCTATCAGAGATAGGGTGGCAGCATTCAGGATGCATGTCTTTACAAAGCTGGTGGAGACTGCCATGAAAGTGGAGGATACTCTGAACGAGATGCGCTGAGACAGGGACAGCAGAGGTCAGCTAGATGGGGGACGAACATAGTTTTAGGGACGCACGGATATAGTTCTCATCCTGTGGGGTTGTATCCGCCACAGTCTTCTACATCCGCACCACCTGTAGCTTCAACGGGAAGGTTAGGTCAGAGAGTGCTTGTTTATCATAGATGCCAGCGGCCAGGACATTGTGTGGCTGAGTGCAGGAGTGCAGCACCTGTTCAGGCACAGTCGCAGTTGCAGGCTCAGGGGAGAAGGCCATTGGTATGTTTTGAGTGCGGCCAGTCTGGGCACATCAGTAGGGACTGCCCCGGAGGAGGGAGTGTGTGGAGTACAGCAGGTGCACCAGCTGTTCCATTAGGCCAGAGGAGACAGATGTATACACAGCCTAGAGCTCAGACGTCCTGTTTTGCAGAGAAAGGAGCTTCAGTGCAGTCCAGTAGACAGTCGACAATTCAGAGCCGCAGTAGGCCAGCCAGAGCTTATGTTCTTACAGATCCTAGTTCATCTAGACCACCGGTCGTACCCGATGCTACCGCTACCACCTCCGTGATAAGAGGTACTCTTCTAGTCTTCAGATCATGGGCTAGTGTTTTATTAACACTGGTGCATCAAACTCGCTTGTATCTTCTACTTTCGCATCTGCATTTGGGTTGCAAATGGATTGATTGTGTAGTACTATGTTCGTGGAGACCCCTGTGAGTGGGGATGTGACGTTGAGTCTTGTCTGTAGATCCTGCATGTTGGAGGTCACCGGTTATTATTTAGAGTTCAACCTTATTTTCCTAGACATGACCGCGTTTGATGTCATTCTAGGGATGGACTGGCTGACTACCTATCATGCCTTCATCGATTGCGATCGACAGAGGGTGACAATTTGTACCCCAACGGGAGATTGCTTTTGTTTTGTGGGAGACCTGGATGAGGGTTTGAGGTTTATGCCAGATGTTACGCGAAACTGGGGCAACCTGGGTTCCCTTTTTGCAGCCCATATGTTGGATTAGGTAGTTGGGGTTTGAGGAGTGTTACCTCCGGTGGTGTGCGACTATCCCGATGTCTTTCCTGCTGATCTGTTTGAGTTGCCACTAAGCCGGGAGGTAGAGTTCTCTATTAATCTAGTTCCCAAAGCTGCTGCCATATCCATACCATCCTATTGCTTTGCATCCGCTGAGTTACGTGAACTCAAGGTGTAGTTATAGGAGTTTCTAGAGAGAGGGTTTATACGTCCGAGTACTTCTCCGTGGGGAGCTTCTGCTCTTTTTGCAAAGAAGAAGGATGTATCATTGCATTTTTGTATCGATTACAGGAAGATGAACCAGGTGACGGTGAAGAACAAGTATCCGATGCCGAGGATAGATGATTTGTTTGATCGGTTGAGGGATTCGAGCTTCTTCTCGAAGATTGACTTGAGGCCGGGATATCACCAGTTAAGGATTAGGGACGAGGACATAGAGAAAACCGCTTTCAGAACTTGCTATGGTCACTATGAGTTTCTGGTTATGCCGTTTGGTCTGACGAACGCACCTGCTACATTTATGAGTTTGATGAACCAGATTTTCCATCCTTACTTGGACAGTTTTGTGGTAGTGTTTGTGGATGGTATTCTCGTCTACTCACCTACCAGGGAGGCACACGAGGATCACTTGCAG
Source organism: Heliamphora exappendiculata (assembly GCA_034768845.1). Taxonomy (NCBI): domain Eukaryota; kingdom Viridiplantae; phylum Streptophyta; class Magnoliopsida; order Ericales; family Sarraceniaceae; genus Heliamphora; species Heliamphora exappendiculata. The sequence continues at coordinate 26,195 of JAOTRH010376014.1, read as the reverse complement.
ATCGTGCTACAGACCTTGAGAGAGCATCGCTTGTACGCGAGGTACGAGAAGTGTGAATTCTGGATGTCAGAGGTGAGATTTTTGGGACACGTGGTGTCGATGGACGGGGTAGCTGTGGATTCATCGAAGACAGATGCAGTGACCGGTTGGGAGTGACCGAAGAGTGTCTTTGAGATTTGCAATTTTTTAGGTTTAACAGGTTACTACCGACAGTTCGTGAAGGACTTTACTAGACTCGCTGCACCGATGATGCGTCTGACGCGGAAGGGAGTTGTGTTTGCTTGAAGTGAGTCCTGTGAGTCAGCATTCCAGGAGCTGAAGACGAGATTGACTAGTCCACCAGTGTTGATCATTTCAGAGCGAGGCTTGGGGTATACGGTGTACTGTGTTGCATCACATGACGGTCTCGGATGTGTTCTGATGTACGAAGGCAAGGTTGTAGCCTATGATTCTCGGCAGTTAAAGATGCACGAGCAGAACTATCCTACACACGACCTGGAGTTGGCAGCTGTGGTCTTCGCCTTGAAGACATGGCATCACAAGAGCTTAAAATACTTATTTTTGCAGAAGGACCTGAACTTGCGCTAACGGCGGTAGATGGAGCTGCTAGAGGATTATGATTTTGATTTGCAGTACCATCCAGGGAAAGCTAATGTTGTGGCAGACGCGTTCAGTAACAGATCTCACGGGTCGTCAGCTTCTGTGGCTATACGCGAGTGGGACATGCTTGCAGATGTTGGGGAGTTTAATTTGTGCCTCAGGGAGATTGAGACGGGTGCCACCTTATTTTCTGTAGTTACTCGACCAGCAATGATAGGATGTGTACTAGAGGTCCAGCAGACGAATCAGGAGGCTCAGATGATATGAGACCGCGTTGCTAGTGGCGAGGATATAGCAGGATGGATTGTGGGTTCTAATCAGAGTCTGAGGTTGGCAGGTAGGTTATTTGTGCCAGAGTCATGCCGAGTGAATCTATTATGTGAGTGTCATCATTCTCGTCTTGCCGTGCATCCTGAAGGCACGAAGATGTACCATGACTTACGTCGTCAGTTCTATTGGACAGGGATGGAACGAGATGTGATCTAGTTTGTTTCCCAATGCCTCACCTGTTAGTAGGTAAAGGTAGAACATCAGAGACCAGCATGATTTCTACAGTCGTTACCTCTATTAGAGTGGAAGTGGGAGCATGTCACGATGGACTTCGTGCCAGAACTTCCTCTGTCACCTAGGGGACACGACGCCGTATGAGTTGTGGTTGATAGGTTGGCGAAGTCTGCACACTTTCTCCCCATCCGAGTGAGGGATTTGGTGGAAGGACTGAGTAGCTTGTATATTAGAGAGGTAGTCAGATTGCATGGAGTGCTAGTGTCTATTTTTTCAGAACGAGACCCGCGCTTCACTTCGCGCTTTTGGCAGAGTTTGCAGGAGGCCTTGGGGATGAACTTGACATTCAGTACTGCTTTTTAACCCCAGACGGATGGCCAGTCAGAGAGGACTATACAAATTTTGGAGGATATGCTGAGGTCTTGTGTCCTTGATTTCAGAGGTTCATGGGAGGATCATCTACCGCTGGCATAGTTTGTATACAATAATAGCTATCAGTCTAGTATTAGGACAGCACCGTATGAGGATTTGTATGGTAGACCTTGTAGATCACTCGTGTGTTCGACAAACGTGGGAGAGACCATAGTCTTGGGACCAGACATGGTAAGGGAGAGGACATAGAAGGTTGCTGTGATTTGCCAGCGCCTATTGACAGCTCAGAGCTGTCAGAAGAGTTATACAGATCAGAGGAGGTGACTTTTGGAGTTTGCAGTGGGGGATCATGTGTTCCTGAAGGTCTCGCCACGTAGAGGTCTGATGAGGTTTGGTCGTAGCGGGAAGCTATCTCCGCGCTTCATTGGACCATTTGAGATCCTTGACAGGGTTGGAGAGGTTACTTATCGTTTGGCTTTGCCACCTCAGTTAGCATCTATGTATAACATGTTTCACGTTTTTATGCTTCGGAGGTACGAGCTAGATCCTTCACATGTGTTAGATTGGGCTGAGCTACGGATTGATGAGGATGCCACCTACGAGGAACGCCCAGTGAGGATTCTTGATACGAAGGAAAAGGTGTTACGGGGCAGAACAATTGCTTATGTCAAGGTCTTATGGCATCATCACGGGGTTGAGGAAGCTACATGGGAGCTTGAGTTTGGGATGCGTGCTAGATATTCAGACCTTTTCACCTCGTGACCTTGTTGTGAATTTTGGGGGCAAAATTCCTTAAGGGGGGAGAGTTGTGAGACCGTAAACCTTGTAATTTTGAGTTGTTTATAGACGTGACGCTTTTATTCCAGTATGTGATAGCATCGATGCATGGTTTATGCTTTAAAGTTATAGAAAAGCATGTGTAGATGTGTTTTATGCTTTCCCATACCTTGGTTCGGTGGGCTGGGTTGGTTTTTGGCTTGAAACGTAGCAGCAAATTCTAGTACGCCACTGCTGTGGAGTTCAGTCGACTGGAGGGTCAAGTTTGGTCGACTAAACAGTGGATCCGGAGTTCGGTTGACTGAACTCACTAGTTCGGTCGACTGAACAATTCTATTTTTGGTTTTCTATAAATAGAGCAGTGGCGGGTTTTTTTGATACAAAACCTTTCTTCAGACCTAAAAAACCCTGTTTCTCCTCCTTCTCTCTAGATTTGAGGGCCCGGGGCTTGGTTTTGAGTTGATTCCTTCGTGGATCCTTGCTATCGGGGCCGAGGGCTTCGCATTTCATCTGATCGAATTCTCATTTTGATGCCGTTCAGTTTTGAGATGTCGAGTTCTTGACTCTCCGAGATAGAATTATAGACCCTACTACTGCATAAGGGCGTTTTGTGTAATTATACGTATTTTCACTGGGTAAAAATTGCATCAAATGCTATTTTCATGTGTAACCATGGTTTTTGTGTGAAAGTGGGGTTTTTACTCATTTTCTCGGTTATATGCATGTTTTGGGTACGTGGTATCCGTAGTTTTCAAAAGAGGTTTGCAAAACGAGGTATTTTGTGAAAATGGTGAAAAACGTGCTTTTGGAGGTTTGGAGCTAACCCGCGGGGTTGAGTCTCAACTCTTAAACATTTTATTGGAAATGGTTTTAGATCTCCATTTTGATGGATTGGATCTCCTTTTATACATGCGTTGTATAAATCATTTTACGAGTTTTCGTAGTTGAGCTACGGTGGGTTTTTAAAATGTTCTCCATAGACGTACCGTGACAGTGTGTGTGTTGAGTTGGGCTTCTATTGCTCCTCGGTGTAAGTTTGGAAACGTGCGTAGAGTAGGTCCCTACGTGCCTTTGGGTTAATCTCCGTAAAGGAGGTTGGTGGGTGCTTAGTGCCCTTGGGCTGTGGTTCGGTAAAGTAAGTGGTTGCGTGGGTGCTTAGTGCCCTCGGGTGTGACCCCATAAACTAAGTCAGTTGCCTCCGTTAATGGCGTTATTGTTGTAACTCCGTATAGAACTTGTCATCACCAAACCTATGGGTCGTGGGTAATGGACGAGAGTCTATAGTTGCTACCTTTGTCGATGTGGCAGAGTCGGTACATAGGACAGCATTTATATCTTTCTCCTCGGCTGAGTAGCCTGAGTGGAGCTTACTGTTTATTTACAGCAATCCTTTAACTGTGACATGATATCTATTAAGATAGTATGCATAGTTTGAAGAATGGAAAACGTGGGTTTTTATGAGATAAAACCTTTTGAGACTCGTGTTAGTCTGATGGAAAACTTATGATTTTGGAAGGAAAACCTTTTCGGCTCCCGTGGTTGAGCCCGTGTGGGTATAATTGCATAGCCTACTTTACAGTTTTATTGTCTATATTCCTATTGGGCTTCGGGTCACGGTGTGGATTTTGCTGTAAAACCTTTTCAGGGGAGCATGATGAGTTGACCTAGCTGTAGAGGTGACGGAAGAATTGCTGTAGCTTTTTTTTAGACATGTACTTACACATGTGACGCCTGTTGAGGCTGGTTTTGTACGCCTTTAGGCGATATGTTTGTTCATGTATGAGAATGCATGTTTCACTGTTCGTGAGAGTTGAACTGTAGAGACTTTTATCCAAATGTTGTATATTTTTATTATTAACTGTGAAATTTATTTTCTTAAATGGGTGTTTTGGTCGACTTTCGCGTGACCCGGATGTTTAGGGCGTGACAACTTGGTATCAGAGCTCTGGGTTCGAATACCTTTGAGCCATGGGAAAGAGGGTACATCACCTTGTGAGGATGTATGTGTGCTTGATTGCTTGTGTTACAGCGTTTTCCTAACGTAGCATGAGAGCTTGTGTCTTATATGGGGGCATGAAGGTTGGACGTTAGGATTGATTAGTCTTGCCTTCGGGCATTTGGATTAACATACTTGGGAGCCATGTTAGAGACGCGTTTCACGGACATGATTTCTAGCAAGGAATCTGAGTAGGTTGTTCAGAGTGACAAGTCTTTCTTGTTGGTTCTCCTCAGTATATGAGATGTGATGACATGATATTGCGTAGCTATGTGTTAGCATGCTTATCTGTCTTTTACGTTAGCAATAACATGTTGTATGGAATCTTATCCTACTTTGTTGCTTTCGTATAGAGTTATGCCCACGCGAGGAGGACGAGGCCGAGGTCGAGGCCATGGCCGTGGTTTTGGCCGAAGGGATGTTCCAGTCTCAGTTGTTGGGGATGCTAATGCACCCCAAGGACCTGTTGCTGAGGGAGATCTATTGCATGAGATGGTAAGCTCCATCCGGCAATAGGCTGAGGCCTCTAGGGGGAGGGAGACCATACCTGAGCCAAGGGCGACGGTTGCGATGCGTGAGTTTCGCCGTCTGGACCCTCCTACCTTTTCTGGGGATCCCAATCCCACGGTTGTCACTGAGTGGTTGGAGCTGGTTACCAGGATTCTGGATTCGCTTCAGAATGAGGAAGATGATATGAGGGTTATATGTTCTGCCTTCCTGCTGAGAGGGAGTGCTCACATGTGGTGGAAGTTCACCAAGACCACAGTGGCAGGCACCTGGGATGCATTCACGAAGGTATTTCTAGAGAAATACTTTTCAGCGACTTTGAGGGATCACTATAGAGAGGACTTCCTGTTTCTGACGCAGGGGATGATGACAGTGTTTGAGTACGAGGCTGAGTTTACTAGCCTATCCAGGTTTGCACAAGAGATCGTACCTACTGATGAGTTCCGTGCAAAATAATTCGATAAGGGTTTGAGGCCTGCTATCTGAGACAGGGTGGCGGCATTCAGTTTGAAAGTCTTTACAGAGCTGGTGGAGACTGCCATGAAAGTGGAGGATACTCTGAACGAGACGGGTAGATATAGGGACTGTAGAGGTTAGTCAGATGGGGGACGAACACAGTTCCAGGGACGCAGGGACAAGCGTCGACGGACATCTGGTCCGAGTTCTCATCCAGTGGGGTTGTATCTTCCATAGTCTTTCACATCCGCGCCACCCGTAGCTTCAACGGGAAGGTCAGATCAGAGAGTGCTTGTTCTTCATAGATGCCAGCGACAAGGACAGCGTGCGGCTGAGTGCAAGAGTACAGCTCCTATTCAGGCACATTCGTACTTGCAGGATCAGGGGAGAGGGCCAGTGGTATGTTTTGAGTGAGGTAAATCTGGGCACATCTGCAGGGACTGTCCCGGAGGAGGGAGTGTGCAGAGTACAGCAGGCGCACCAGTTGTTCCATTAGGCCAGAGGAGACACATGTACACATAGCCTAGAGCTCAAATGTTCCATTTTGCAGAGGGAGGAGCTTCAGTGCAGTCCGGTAGACAGTCGGTAGTTAAGAGCCGCAGTGGGCCAGCCATAGCATATGTTCTTACAGATCCTAGTTCATCTAGAGCATCGGTCGTATCCAATGCTACTGCTACCACCTTCGTGATCAAAGGTACTCTTCTAGTCTTCAGATCATGGGCCAGTGTTCTTATTGACACTGGAGCATTACACACGTTTATATCTTCTGCTTTCGCATCTGCATTGGGGTTGCAAATGGATTGGTTGGGTAGTACTATGTGCGTGGAGATCCCTGTGAGTGGGGATGTGACGATGAGTCTTGCCTGTAGATCCTTCGTGTTGGAGGTCGCTGATTGTTGTTTAGAGTTTGACCTTGTTATCCTAGACATGACCGCGTTTGATGTCATTCTAAGGATGGACTGGCTGACTACCTATCGTGCCTTCATCGATTGCAATCGACGGAGGGTGACAATTTGTACCCCAGTGGGAGATTTCTTTTGTTTTGTGGAAGACTGAGATGAGGGTTTGAGGTTTATGCCAATGTTGCGTGGAACCGGGGCAACCTGGGTTCTCTTTTTGCAGCCCTTATGTTGGATGAGAAAGTTGGGGTTCGAGGAGAGTTACCTCCAGTGGTGTGCGGCTATCCTGATGTCTTTCTTGCTGATCTATTTGAGTTTCCATCGAGCCGGGAGGTAGAGTTCTCCATTAATCTAGTTCCCAGAGCTGCTCCCATATCTATACCGTCGTATCGCTTTGCACCCACTGACTTGCATGAACTCAAGGTGCTGTTACAGGAGTTGTAAGACAGAGGGTTTATACGTCCAAGTACTTCTCTGTGGGCAGCTCCTGCTCTTTTTTCAAAGAAGAAGGTTGGATCGTTGCGTTTGTGTGTCGATTACAGGAAGCTGAACCAAGTGACGGTGAAGAACAAGTATCTGATGCCGAGGATAGATGATTTGTTTGATTAGATGAGAGAATCGATCTGCTTCTCAAAAATTAACTTGAGGCTGAGATATCACCAGTTGAGGATTAGGGACGAGGACATAGCGAAGACCGCTTTTAGGACTCGCTATGGTCACTATGAGTTTCTGGTTATGCCTTTCGGTCTGACGAACGCACCTGCTACATTTATGAGTTTGATGAACCAGATTTTCCATCCTTACTTGGACAGTTTTGTGGTAGTGTTTGTGGATGATATTCTCGTCTACTCACCAACCAGGGACGCACACGAGGATCACTTGCGGATCATGCTATAGACCTTGAGAGAGCACCTCTTGTACATAAAGTACGAGAAGTGCTAATTTTGGATGTCAGATGTGAGATTTTTGGGACACGTGGTGTCGACGGACGGGGTAGCTGTGGATTCATCGAAGACAGATGCAGTGACCGGTTGGGAGCGACCGAAGAGTGTGTTTGAGATTCGCAGTTTTTTGGGATTAGCAGGTTACTACCGACGGTTCGTGAAGGACTTTGCTAGACTCGCTGCACTGATGACACGTCTGACGCTGAAGGGAGTTGTGTTTGCTTGAAGTGAGTCCTGTGAGTCATCTTTCCAGGAGCTGAAGACGAGATTCACTAGTCTGCCAGTGTTGATCATTCCAGAGCGAGGTTTGGGGTATACGGTGTACTGTGATGCATCACATGACGGTCTCGGATGTGTTCTGATGCAGGAAGGCAAGGTTAAAGCCTACGGTTCTCGGCAGTTGAAGATGCACGAGCAGAACTATCCTACACATGACCTGGAGTTGGCAGCTGTGGTCTTCGCCTGAAAGACATGGCATCACTATTTGTATGGTGAGCATTTCGAGATTTTCTCCGATCATAAGAGCTTAAAATACTTATTTTTGTAGAAGAATCTGAACTTGCGCCAACGGCGGTGGATGGACCTGTTTGAGAATTATGATTTTGATTTGCAGTACCATCCAGGGAAGGCCAATGTTGTGGCAGACGTGCTCAGTAGGAGATCTCATGGGTCATTAGCTTCTGTGGCTATATGTGAGTGGGGCATGCTTACAGATGTTGGGGAGTTTGATTTCCTCAGGGAGATTGAGAGGGGTGCCACCTTATTTTCTGTTGTTACTCAACCAGCATTGATAGCACGTGTACTAGAGGTTCAGCAAACGGATCAGGAGGCTCAGATGATACGGGACCGCGCTGCTACTGGCGAGGTTATAGCAGGATGGATTGTGGGTTCTGATCAGAGTTTGAGGTTGGTAGGCAGGTTATTTGTGACATAGTCGTGCCGAGCAAATCCATTACGTGAGTGTCATCATTCTCGTCTTGTCGTGCATCCTGGAGGCACGAAGATGTACCATGACTTACGTCGTTAGTTCTATTGGACAGGGATGAAACGAGATGTGATCCAGTTTCTTTTTTGATACCTCACCTGTCAGCAGGTAAAGGCAAAACATTAGAGACCGGTGTGATTGCTACAGTCATTACCTATATCAGAGTAGAAGTGGGAGCATGCCACGATGGACTTCGTATCAGAACTTCCTCTGTCACCTAGGGGACACGATGCCGTATGGGTTGTGGTTGATAGGTTAATGAAGTCTGCACACTTTCTCCCCATCTGAGTGAGAGATTCGGTGGAACGACTGAGTAGCTTGTACATCAGATAGGTAGTCAGATTGCATGGAGTGCCAGTGTCTATTGTTTCAAACCGAGACCCGCGCTTCACTTCGCGCTTTTAGCAGAGTTTGCAGGACGCCTTGGGGATGAACTTGACATTCAGTACTGCTTTTCACCACCAGACAAATGGCCAGTCAAAGAAAACTATACAGATTCTGGAGGATATGCTGAGGTCTTGTGTCCTTAATTTCAGAGGTTCGTAGGAGGATCATCTACCGTTGGAAGAGTTTGCATATAGCAATAGCTATCAGTCTAGTATTGGGATGGCACCATATGAGGCTTTGTATGGTAGACCGTGTAGATCACCCGTGTGTTGGACAGACGTGGGAGAGACCACAGTCTTGGGACCAGACATGGTCAGGGAGACGACAGAGAAGGTTGCTGTGATTCGCCAGCGCCTACTGACAGCGCAGAGCCCCAGAAGAGTTATGCAGATTAGAGGAGGCGACCTTTGGAGTTTGCAGTGGGGGATCATGTGTTTCTGAAGGTCTCGCCATGTAGAGGTCTGATGAGGTTTGGTCATAGCGGGAAGCTATCTCCGCGCTTCATTAGACCACTTGAGATCCTTGACAGGGTTGGAGAGGTTGCTTATCGTTTGGCTTTGCCACCTCAGTTAGCATCTGTGTATAACGTGTTTCATGTTTCTATGCTTCGGAGATACGAACCAGATCCTTCACATTTGTTAGATTGGGCTGAGCTACGGATTGATGAGGATGCCACCTATGAGGAGCGTCTAGTGAGGATTCTTAATACGAAGGAGCAGGTGTTACGGGGCATAACAATTGCTTATGTCAAGGTTTTATGGCATCATCACGGGGTTGAGGAAGCTACATGGGAGCTTGAGTTTGTGATGCGTGCTAGATATCTAGACATTTTCACCTCGTGACCATGTTGCGAATTTCAGGGGCAAAATTCCTTAAGCGGGGAGAGTTGTGAGACCCTAAACCTTGTAATTTTGAGTTATTTATATACGTGACGCTTTCATTCCAGTATATGATAGCATCGATGCATGGTTTATGCTTTAAAGTTGTAGAAAAGCATGTGTAAATGTCTTTTATTCTTTCCTAAACCTTGGTTAGGTGGGTTGGGTTGGTTTTTGGCTTGAAACATAGCAGCAAATTCTAGTATGCCACTGCTGTGGAGTTTGGTCGACTGGAGGGTCCAGTTCGGTCGACTGAACCGTGGATCTGGAGTTCGGTCAACTGAATAGTTTAATTTTTGGTTTTCTATAAATAGACCAGTGGCGGGTTTTTTTGATACAAAACCTTTCTTCTGACCTAATAAATCCCTTTTCTCCTCTTTTTCCCTAGATTTGAGGGTCTGGGGCTTGGTTTTGAGTTGAATTCTTCGTGGATCCTTGCTATAGGTGCCGAGGGCTTCGCATCCATCTGACCGGATTCTCGTTCTGACACCGTTCAGTTTTGAGATGTCGAGTTCTTGACTCTCCGATGTAGGATTCTAGACCCTACTACTGTATAAGGGCGTTTTGTGTCATTATACGTGTTTTTACCAGGTAAAAAATTGCATGAAATGCTATTTTCATGTATAACTGTGGTTTTGGGTAAAAGTGAGGTTTTTACGCCTTTTCTCGGTTATATGCATGTTTTGGGTACGTGGTATCCATAGTTTTGAAAAGTGGTTTGAAAACGAGGTATTTTGTGAAAATGGTGAAAAACGTGCTTTTGGAGGTTTGGACCTAACCCGCGGGGTTGAGTCTCAACTCTTAAACGTTTTGTTGGAAATGGTTTTAGATCTCCATTTTAATGGATTGGATCTCTTTTTATACATGTGTTGTATAAATCATTTTACGGGTTTTAGTAGTTGAGCTACGGTGGGTTTTTAAAATGTTCTCCATAGATGTACCGTGACAGTGTGCGTGTTGAGTTGGGCTTCCATTGCTCCCCGGTGTAAGACGAAAACGTGTGCAAAGTAGGTCCCTACGTGCCTTCAGGTTAATCCCCGTAAATGAGGTTGGTGGGTGCTTAGTGCCCTCGGGTGTGACCCCGTAAACTAAGTCGGTTGCCTCCGTTAATGGCGTTGTTATTGTAACTCCGTATAGAACTTGCCATTACCAAACCTACGGGTTGAGGGTAATTGACGAGAGTCTATAGTTGTTACCTTTGTCGATGTGGCAGAGTCGGTACATAGGACTACATTTATATCTTTCTCCTTGGCTGAGTGGCCTGAGTGGAGTTTACTGTTTATTTACAATTTTTCCTTAACTGTGGCATAATATCTGTTAGGATGATGTGCATAGTTTGAAGGATGGAAAACGTGGGTTATTATGAGATAAAACCTTTTGAGACTCGCGCTAGTTTGATGGAAAACTTATAGTTTTGGAAGAAAAACCTTTTTAGCTCCCGTGGTTGAGCCTGTGTGTGTATAATTGCATAGCCTACTTTACAGTTTTATTGTCTATGTTCCTATTGGGCTTCGACTCACGGTGTGGGATTTTACTATAAAACCTTTTCAGGTGAGCATGATGAGTTGACCTAGTTGTAGAGGTGACGGAAGACTTGCTGTAGTTTTTTTTTTTTTAGACGTGTACTTGCACATGTGATGCCTGTTGAGGCTGGTTTTGTATGCCTTTGGGCGATGTGCTTATTCATGTATGAGAATGCATGTTTTACAGTTTGCGAGAGTTGAACCGTGGGGACTTTTATCCAAATGTTGTACATTTTTATTATCAACTATGAAATCTATTTTCTTAAATGGGTGTTTTGGTGGGCTTTCGCGTGACCCGGATGTTTGGGGCGTGACAACATCTTCCATCAAACATGGATATCAAATAACATTTTCAAAATGTTTCTACTGTTTTTATCAAAATGTTTCAAATCTGAGACTCAACCCCGAGGGTTAGCTTCAAACCTCCAAAACACAGTTTTCAAGAGTTTCATAAATCCTCCATTTTTAAAACCATGGACATCCACAAGTCATATCATGTAATAAACCAAGAAAAGCGCAAAATATGCTTTTTATCCGAACAAATAAGATTTACACATAAAATATGACATTTAAAGCATTTTTAACCGGTAGAAAAGTGTATAATCGCACGTAGCACCTTTTAAATACAACATAATCTAGGATCCTACCTCGTTGAGCCAAAAGCTCGACGCCTCAAAAAATGAACCTCGACGAAATGAGACTCTGTCTGGATAGATGCGAAGCCTCCTGCACCGATACCAAGGATCCACTGTCAGATCACTGAAAATCAAGCCCTGAGCCCATCAAAATCTAGAGAGAAGGCAGAGAAAATGAAACGTATTTAAGAAGCTAACGTTTTCAAAATATCTTCTAAGAGCTAGATATTTATAGGCTCAACCCCGTACAGGAATTCAATTGACTTAACCACCCAGGTGAGCCGACTGAAAGGCTACTGGAATTCTCAAAAATCTTCCACCGCCTCAAGTCAGTCGACTGAATGCTGACTGGAATTTTTCAAACTCTTTCCAATATCCAAGCATAGGTCCAAACATGCAACTAAAATTTCACCAAGGTTAAGAGTTAACTCCAACTCCATCAATACTTAAACATTTCAAAAATGAAACGGGTCAGGATCTCACAACTCTTCCCCTCTTAGAGGAATTTTGTCCCAAAAATTCAGCACTTAAACTCAAGCCAGAACACCATCCCACAACCATCGATAATCTCTGATGCAAACTTGGCAACACCATAGAACAGCAAACATGCCCTAGTAACTGAAACCCCCAAAACAGTCGTCACACAAGGAAAACACGACTTGGAGAATTAACCTCCATACAGACTGCTTGCACGAGCAAGTCTCACTGACACCATTGTCATCCATGACACATCTAATAAACATCGGATCAAGATCCAACTCACACTGCCAAACCTCAAAACATAACTCTCGCCGAACACAAACCACTCCAGCGACAAACGCATCACATGAGACTAATCCACCATGGAACTTGATCCCAAACACCCTCTTCTCCAAGATATGGAGACTATCACCCTCGTTCTCACTGCCATGCACTAGCTCAATCGCACCTCACCATGCACACCAAGGACCATCTCCGCGAGTCCAAACACACGACGTCAACCCTAACATTGGTCACACAAGTCACATGCTCCACGCACAAACCTTACTCAGGTTCTAACGATCACAAGACAACCACCGACTTTGATACCACATCGCTACCCTGCTAATGCTAACAATGCCATCTCGAAGCTGACACAATGCCCATCCACAAGCAACAACACAAACACCTGACTCTAGAGAGAAGCTCACTTACTCATCTGGAATACCAAAGAACACATCTCATCTAAACCTTCATTCCTCTATTCAATCTTCCCTCACGAATCACAATTTTCATCTTAGAGAATTACGAGGTGATACACCATTGTTCCCAGACAAGGTTCCACACCACCGACAACTAATCCAGCATCACAGCAACAAATTCATCTGACCCCAATCAGTCACTTGACCAAACACGTCACTACACACCACTGCACAACTCAACATCTCGCCATCATATCACTGATACCAAATCTACAAATCAACCTCAAATCAAGTATGACCACTGTCATCTGACAAAGAAAACATGATGACCGTCATCCGACATCAAACCCAAACTCATAACTCATACCTCAATCCAAGGGATTCAAGGGATTAAATTCACAATTAACGAATACTCGAACTCCAGACTTATCTGTCAAGTAACCAACCAAGGCTTGGCTCTTACACTTAACAATTTTCTCTTATACAGAACTCATCACAACCCTTCTATTCCTATCAAACAATCACGTCGGTCCGATCATGCCACATTGACCAAGATTTCTCAATCATCAAATCCTTTCTAACTCTTACCTTATCACATTCTCGGGATCACCATCCAAACAAACAGTTATGCCATAGCACCACGCTGACCACAATCGATGACCACTCCTCGACTCTAAGAACTCTGAGTAGTTTAACATCCCAAATTGAACCTAAATCCAGACTCTCAAAGGTCTACCAGAAACCAATCATGTGAACATCACGGCTGTGCTGTTCGAACATAATTCCCTCTCTACCAAGAGCTAGAAGTACAACTATACCCACACAATGCAGAACAAGCAGCACACGATGATTAACAATTCCCACTGATCACTGTAGAAAAGAACTCTACGTCTCAACACCAACTCCTTTGTTAACAAGAATAAGAATTCTAGGTTTACCAACTCAACCTCACAGGGAACACACCCATGACCAGTGTCAAACAGCTACCGTCAACCCCAATCGTGATACTCAGATCATCTGCTACACCAAGCTCTTAACTCTTAGACCTCTTTCGCACACATACGAACACCATCGATCCTTGTACAACACATTCCATAGGACTATAAGCTCATCACTAATCATGCACGGAGACACACATCAACACGCCCGTCGCGCCAAAACCTCTCTTCATAAGGTCACGCTTCATTGATCTAACACCCACTAAGAAAACCTCAACTACATCATGGCCTTGAGCCCACTGTCCAAGCAGCTCACGTAAAAAGCGTAGGCGCTACACAAAGGAAATTCGATCCTGAGAGCTTTCATCCAAAGTTACTAATAACTCTCACAACCATGCAGACACCTTCCGCACTTTCGCTCTTAAAGCACACATCGATCACATGCATCGTAACCTACGATTTCTCACCTATCATCCTAGGTCATCTAAACCACACGGTACATTGCTGAACCTTAGTACTCCTTCCCATGGACAAATAACATACCCACCTCTGAACCTAAGGTTGAACATAAACAACATTTAGACATATCACACTCAGGATACGTCGTCTCAGCACTAAGCCAACTATACTCTCGAATCCATCTATGGTCCCTTCAAACCTCATGCAACTAGCACGATTCCAAAACACGATCTCCTAATTGCTGAGATAACAACTAAATCACGAACCTACATTTTTGTAGGAATCTCACAGAAATGATACTCATTGCATGTTAGACCTGTAACCTGAACCCTTACACATTCCAACACCGTCGCGATCTATGTTCATCCTAGCATATCTGCAACTCATGCTCATCCCCATATCCCCCTACCAGCAAAGGATATTCCTAGAACCACCTATGTTCTGCCTATTAGAGGCACGACTGTCAAGATCATTGTTTTTATAAACAATTTTTGATAAAAATTAACTGGACGGGCAAATGCCAAAACGAGCTCCAGATAAAACTTTAAACGTCAAACGATAAAAAATAAAACCCGTGCAACCAAAGTTAATTTAGAAGAATACCTTTTGTCGATCGATTCTTCAACTACGATTTAATTTCGAGCTGAAGCTCTTGTCAAATCTTCTAATGTATTCCTTTATGCGATCCTCAAACATAGTGTGAGCTACGAATTATCGAGAACTTATGCCGGCAGAACCTAAATATATTTAGTTTTGAAAGACAAATTATGATATATAACTGGTTCAGCCTACTCGCATATACATTGGGCTACAACATGGACCTGTTGAGTAATTATGAATAAGACTTTTAGTGGAACACATACATCAACCAGCAATTTTTGTAATTATGAAAAGACAACAACGGTTTCTACAATTTCCATAAAATACTGAATTACAGTTCACACCACTAAAGAATTATAATTACACTCTGACCCATAATCTCAAGACCTTCTTACATTGAGCTATTGCTATTAAATACTTACAATTTCTCCTCACGTTAAGTTTCTCAATACCCGCCAATTAAATTTAATTACTGACAATTTAATTTAAACTGCATCTTAATATTCCTGAAGTCTTTCTGCCTAACTTATTTGACCGCCGAATAATCAAATCTACCTGTAGGGTTTGTCTTGGTCAAAACTTATAAGTTTCTTTAAGGGGGTATCGTCAATCCCAATCTTTCGGAACGTGAATTTTGTCAATAATTAATATTTTTCATATAAATAATACCGCTATTCAACTCACCGGGAATATAGACCCATATAAGATCGCACCATCTATTGAATCAAAATAATGAATATTAAATATACGCAAATCAATAATTATTTCAGAACTAAAAGGATAATCACTATTAATAATAATCTTGGGATATAAATTAATTTATATAGTCAGTATAAAATTAATTATTTCAAATGTCCTGTTCAATACACAAAAAGTGTACTAGCACAGAGAGTCGAAACAATAGACAACGCTATTATCTGTTTCTCGTAACCAAGACAGGCCTACTAAAATTCTGTGTTACAGTCGTACCGATAGTATGTCCATTTCCTTCTAAACTGTGAACATAAAATTTATATTCTACAAGAACCTAAAATTTAATCTTCTGTGTGCAAGCCGTACTCTACACACCAGATTAAATATCATACAGAATATCGGACATCCGTGCATAACATTTAAAGAAATGATACACATACATTGTTAATAAAGATTCAGATAAAATAAAAAATTAATTTTATTAAAATAAAATTTAAATACTGAAAACATGATTTTTAGTATGTGTGCGCGTGCGTATTTTAATGAAATGGGTCAGGGTCTCACAATCAGAACAGGTGGAAATCAAGAATAGGGTGTTGATGCACAAGGTTTAGATTCTGCACAACGCGTTACTGCTAGTACACAAACACAGCTAGTGCCTCGTCGTAGTGGGCGGGTTGCTCATCAACCTGATCAGTATATGTTCTTAGGAGAGTCATTTGACAAGATCTCGACAAAACTAGATACCAAATCCTATAACTACAATGAAACACTTCAAGACAAAGATGCAGATCTTTGGCAAAAGGCTATGAATTCAGATATAAAATCTATATATTTCAATTAGGTCTGAAAACTTGCAGAATCACCCAAATGGATAAAATTCATTGGATGCAAGTGGATCTATAAGAGGAAGAAAGGAGCAAACGAGAAGGTTAAAACCATCAAAGCTAGGCTTGTTGCAAAAGGGTTTACTCAGAAAGAAGGGATTGATTATGAAAAAATATTTTCGTCGGTAGCCATGCTTAAGTCTATCCATATTCTCTTATCCATTGCTGCTCATTTTGATTACAAAATTTGGCAAATAAGTGTCAAGACATCTTTTTTAACGAAAGTCTTGAAGAGTGTATCTATATGGTACAATTAGAAGAATTCATTGCGAAGGGCCAGAAGTACATGTTGTCCAAGCTTAAGAGATCCATTTATGGACTTAAGTAGGCATCAAGGTCTTAGAATACTCAATTTGATCAAGCCATAAAATCTTATGGTTTTGATCAGAGTTCGGATGAGTCCAGTGTGTACAAGAAACGTGACAGAAGTGTGGTGATCTTTTTATTATTTTATGTAGATGATATCTTGCTCATCAAAAATGATGTGGGGGCATTGTCTACAGTAAAAGTATGGTTATTTGGGTAGATCGATATAAAAAATTTGGGAGAAGCCAGTCACATCATTGGGATTAAGCTTGTGTAAGATCGAAAATAAAAAATATTGGGCTTATCACATGCAAAGTATATCGATGATATCCATGCTCGTTTTAGCATGCAGGATTTTAAGAAAGAATTTTTTCTTTTCAAGCATAGAATCACTCTATCCAAGGATCAGTGTCCTAAGACACCTGATAAGATAGAAAAGATGAAGGCGGTTCCTTACGCTTTGGTAATAGGAAGCCTCATGTATGTTATGCTTTGCAGTAGACCTGACATCTGCTTTGCTATTAGCATGGTTAGCATATATTAGTCTAACCCAGGGTAGGAGCATTAGACTGCGGTAAAGAATATAATCAAGTACATGAAAAGGATTAAAGATTATACGTTGATTTACCAAGCAGACAGTCTAGTACTTTTAGGGTACACGAACTTAGATTTTCAGTCAGACAAATATTCTCGAAATTCTATCTCAGGATATGTGTTTACCTTAGAAGGTGGAGCTATAAGTTGGAGGAGTATCAAGCAGTCCTACATTGCTGATTCCACCATGGAGGCCGAGTACGTGGCAGCTTCTGAAGCAGCCAAGGAGGCCATTTGGCTCAGGAACTTTTTTTTGGATCTAGACGTGGTTCCTTCAGTTTAGTCGGCTATTACACTTTATTGTGATAATGGTTGAGCAGTTGCAAACTCGAATGAACCAAGAGTTCACGAGAAAGGAAAGCACATTGATTGTAAGTATCACTTGATACGAGAAAATGTACAGATGGGTGATGTTGCTGTGATCAATATTGCATCAGAAAATAACCTTGTAGATCCTTTTACAAAGAGCTTACCGGCTAAAACTTTAGATAGTCATATAAAGGGCATGAGAGTCAAATGTATGGCAGCATGATTTTGAGTATAAGTAAGAGATTGTTAGCGTTGTATACTGAAAACTATGTTTTTAGTATTTAATTTTATTTTTTAATAAAATTAATTTTTTTATTTTATGAGAATCATAATGAGCAATGTAGGGAATGTCATTTCCTTAATATTATGCATGGATGTCCTTTATTCTATACAGAATTTAATCTAGTGTGTAGAGTACGACTTGCACACAGAAGACCAGATTTTAGATTCTTGCAGCATATAAGTTTTTATTCACAGTTTAGATGAAAATGGACATATCATCAGTACGACTGTGGCACAGTGTTTAAGTAGGCCTGTCTTGATTACGAAAAATAAATAATAGTATCATCTATTGTTCTGATTCTCTGTACTAGTACACTTTGCGTCTATATTTATACTGACTATATAAATTAATTTATGCCCCAAGATTATTATAAGAATCCTTATGCTCTTAATTCTGAAATAATTATTGATTTGTGTATATTTAGTATTCATTGTTTTGATTCATTAGATTGTGCAATCTTTTATGGGTCTATATTCCCGGTGAGTTAAATAGCGGTATTATTTATATAGTGAATATTAATTATTGATGGAATTCACGTCTCGAATGATCGGGATTGACGATACCCCTTTAAGAAGCATATAAGTTTCGACCGGGCCAAATCCTACAGGTAGATTTAATTATTTGGAAGTCAAATAAGTTAAGAAGAAGGGCTTAAAGAATTTAAAAATGCCGATTAGATTAAATTGTAAGTAATTAAATTTAATTGACGGGTATCGAGAATCTTAATGTGGGTAGATGAGTTAAGCATTTAATAACAGGAGCTCAATACAATATGGTCTTGAGATTATGGTTTAGAGTGCAATTACAGTTCTGTAGTGGTGTGAACTGTAATTTAGTGTTTTATAAAAATTACAGAAACCAATGCAAGGTTTTCATAATGACAGTTCGGGAATTGCATAAAGGAATACAGTAGAAGGTCTAACAGGAGTTTCGACTCGGAATCAAAATCGTAGTTAGAGAATCGACCAAAAAGGTATTTTTCTAAATTAACTGTGGTGACACGGGTTTTTATTTTGATCGTTCGACATTAAAATTTTTATTTGAAGCCCGTTTCGGGGATTGCCATTCTAGTTTTTTTTTTTTATCAAAAATCGTTTACAAAAATAATTATTTTAGCAATTTTTCTTCCAACGCTGTCCACTCAAGCAGATCAAGCTGCTACTTGGGCTTGATTTTTGGTTAATTAAAACAAACCCCTTTTTGGTTGGCTGGGCTCCCAACCCTCATTAAGTTTACCTTATGTTCCTGAATCTTACTTTCATAAGTCCAACGATCCATTTTACTATTTCTTCAAACGCATCTAAAGAGATTTTTTATCCTAAAACACAATCCTCTAAAAAGTTTTCCTCAAGTTAGGATGGTAATGTGAGATGGTGTGTGCAATTTCACGTGACCCAGGTTTGGGGCGTGACAAAACCGAACTGTTATGACCCAAACCTCGGGTCCGTGAATTAAACCCTAAGAAATACCTCACATGAACTATATTCATTGATAATATCTCAATACATAAAGCAAATCCACTTACACATTCAAAAGATTTAAGCTAAAAGAACCAAGCTTCAAAATTTTACTTATAGAATCGCTAGAGAGTTGTAGAAACAGACATTCAACTTTACACAATCATTTTAATTACATTGATTTCCTTAAAATTCTGTATAAAAAATGTAAACAAAAAAAATGCTAGGTCTAACCGCTAGCCCTTCCCAAAATGCGTCCATAGCCTAGATATCTTCGCTGTTCCTCAGAACCTAAAATAATTTAACATACATACACGATTCGAAGCTCATAGGGTATAGATTAATTCAAATGTAATACATGATTTGTGAGGTGTGAAGGGTGTAATCGAAATAAAAATGCAGGTCCACCAATTCGTTAGTTATTGGCACACACATACGCACGCAGACGAGTTTATCCATTTACAACAATTCTTTATTTTATTACTCACATTCATTGAGCCTTTTCAAACATTTTTTCTTTCATACTATCCAAATCATCATCCTATTACTCGATTTTTCACAAAAATTGTGTCACATTTTCATTGCTCGGTTTATCACAAAACCGTATCAAATCTAATGAACCAGCGTCGGATGCAGCTTATAGAAACCCCTCCCTATTAATTTTCAATAGGCTACGTGAAGCAATTGGGTAATAGATAGCTTTATAACTCACCACGACACAACACCACATTTCGAGGGCTAACCCGGGGGCATGTGGTTCTCATCTTGCGCAAGTTTTTGGTCTTTCACTGTGGAGCTGTGCAAGCCCAACTTAATCCACACCAATCCATTTGGTTCATTATTTGTTCATAACTATCATTTTCACAAATTCGGGAGTCCAACCTGTTGGATCAAACACTTATCATCTCACCAAAACCCGTAGGTAATGGTGAAGGCGCAACTTTATTACCTTAAAGGGTCCAGCGCTAAGCGCCACAAGTCGACTGTGACTCGGCCTTTATCCAGGGCCTCCGCCATAGTAGGATGCTGGCCCAAACCCGAGCCAACAATCCCTCCCCAGCACCTGCCCACAAAACCAGCAAGCAACATGCCTTACTCTGGGGAATCAAACTTGAGACCTCGCTCTGATACCAATTATTGGATTAAACGCTTACCATCTCACCAAAATCCACAGGTAGTGGTGAAGGCACAAGTTTATTTTCTTAAAGGGTCCAGTGCTAAGCGCCACAAATTAACTGTGACTCGGCCTTTATCTGGGGCCTCCGCTATGGCAGGATGCTGGCCCAAATCCTGGCCAACACAACCTACAACTGGTTCCTCTCCTAATCATTGCCACAAATTATCATTTCAATTTCAATTCCAAATTTTTCATTTTATTGTCAAGCCACATGTAGTTTTAGTATTCAATTTCTCTTTTCATATCAATGCATCACAAATTTCAATTCATAATTTCTCATAAATCACATTTCACATTTCTTTCACCAATTTCATAAAGTACCAATAACACAAATTTTATTCATTTGAAATCATGCCATTTGAAGAAATTAGAATACGCCCATCTTAAGCATATATACAATCCATGTTTTCTTTCTAAAAACTTAGAATTATAAAGGATGACTATATCATATCAGATTCACAAATACCCTTTATTGTTCTTTCACTACCTTCCTTATATGTAGAAAATCCACTCTCATTGTAAAGTACAACCGACTGACCCAACGCATGTATCCAAACCCAAATATAGATTTTTATAGGTGTGTCCGTCGCCCAAGGAACCAAAATTTTGATAAGAAGGTCCAATAACGATGAAAATAATTTTTCCCAAGACATTTGGCCAAAATTGGGTAAGAAATTTTGACATACTCTCACTATTTTAATCATAACTTTTTCTATAAGAAGAATGTTATTGTGAGAGTAGTCTCATTAGAAAGAACACTTTTGGGGCTTTAATTTGAGTACAAAAATAACCCAATTCAAAATCCAAATGAGAAAGATATGATCAAAAGAAGTTGGTCATGCGCAGCCAGTCTGCTTGAGCGGATAGAGGGCGCTCGAGCGCCCAAGCTCTCTTCCATGTGACCGCTCGAGCGGACAGGGCTCCCCTCGAGCGCAATGGTACTCGAGAAAAATCTAGATTTTTTCGGTTTTCTGTTTCTAACTTCAATACCCTTAAACCATTATCAAACATGTTTCAAGCCTTTATTTTCATCCCAAAAACATTGGATTCAAGTCTCATAAACTCTTTTTATGCAATAATTTCCCAATATCATGGTTTATCATTTCTCTAAAACTCCAATTTTCATGAAAACCCAACTCAACTCACACAAAACCTTATCAATCATTTAAATCATGCATGAAATCTACTGTATTTTACTCAAATAAACAAATTATCAACTCAAATCAACACAAACATATAACAAAATCTAGATCCTACCTTAAATTGCACAAAAGCTTGAGATCCCTCCAACTTCTCCCTCCTAGGGTTTTCATGGTGAGAATTCATGACTCTTGGAAGCTCAATCTCCCATCTCCTTACTCCAAAGCTTGATTTCTATCCTTGTTTACTCCCAATCTAGCTTCAATCTTCAACTTGAGGGGTGGAGGGTTAGGGTTTGCATGTGGAATGTGGGTCTCTCGCTCTAGAGGAATAAGAGATGAGGAGGAGATGTGAGGAAACATAAAATGAAGGGGGGTGTTTCTCACGTGGGTTTAGGGTTATATAAATATATATACACTCCCCAATTTTCTCCAAAGATTAAGAATACTCTAAACATCTCCTACTAGTCGGCTCGAGCAGACCCCCACCGCTTGAGCGGTGACCTCTGAAGCTGAATCCTGTAAATTTTCCTAAAATACATCTCAAACTTCCAACTTTGCTCACATTTTATTATTTCGAATTATCCACTAACATAGCCATATCAATATTATATTTTACCATGTATCTCAATTTCACTTTCACATATTATTAATTCAACTGTTAACAAGTGTTAGAACAAGGCAACCCAATAGTAGGGTGAATTAGGTTTTCAAGAAATTAACAATCTAAAAACTTTTTTCAAAACCCTTTTAATATTGCAATCAAAAAAAGAAAATATTGAAGCAATGCAAATATTAAAAAATGAGGGATAGAGAGATAGAACCGGACGCCAAGGATTTATAGTGATTCGAATTTATCTTAGCCTACGTCCACTCCTCAAGATCTCCTTTGAGTATTTTCACTATATAGAATACTTCACGGGTGTATTCTAGGCCTTTACATTCTTCAAGACTTCGCTTGAATGAGCTGAATGATTACGGGCACATTCACAAGCCTAACAGTTTCAAGAAGATCCTATGAAAATAAGCCCCTGTTTTCTTCTAATATCTCTTGAACTCTTCTTTGATGAGATTTACTTACTCACTCAAAGGATGAAAGGTGACTCACCCTTGAATACAATAAACGAAGTGTATTAATGAGAATCACTCACTCTCTTTACAGAAAGGATTTACAATAAATGAGAAAGTAAAGAGAGATGAGGAATAAGAACAGGAGTAACAACAATAAATGTGAGCTTGAGATTTCTGAGATTAATTTGAGCAGTGGAACTGTAGGCATACCAATTTGATCCCGCCCAATCTTAGGTGAATCCGATGATGAAAACAAGTGGAATAGTGCCTCGGTACAATCCTCGAGAAGTGATCCAAGCTCGGTATCTGAACCCGAAACCTTCAAACCAACAAAATTTTGACGAACCATCGAAACTTGCTGTCCAAGTAAGGTGACCGCCAACTCTCATCATGGCGACCGCCATAGAACTTTGTAGAAACCCTAGCCCTAAGTGGCAACCGCAACCTTTCATTCTGGCGACTGCCAGCTTGCATCATGGCGACCGCCATAGAACTTTGTGGAACCTTTCAAAAAATGGCGACCGCCAACTTGCACTGTGGCGACCGCTAACTCCAAATGGCCTGACGTGTCCCTTAAATATGGAAGCATCTCATTGGATGATACACTTTATAAATACCGTACCCCTTGTACATTTTCAAGGACAGAAAAATATATAGTGGTTTAGTGAGACAAATTTTGCCGAATTGACGAGCAATTCTGGGCCCCGACGCCGAAATCCTGCCGAAATACCAAGCCTCCGACGTCTACCTTAAAGCCTTACTTGGATCACCACCCGAGGATTGCACAATCAAAGCTCATTCCACTGACTTGAGGATTCCTCGGCAATCTAGATACCTCATTTGGATCCCCGATATTTTTAAACTCTATTTCTCTCTCTTGGGGTGATTGGGTAATATTCATTTTCAAATTCTTCAATTTCATTTATAGTCAATTTCATTTAACATCTGTAATGTAGTTTGTAGTTTGTTGTTTAATGTAGTTAGGCTATTTAATGTTAATTTCATTTATAGGCTATTTTATTTTTATTTTGTTTTAATACCTTATTACATTCAATTAATTTATTAAAATAATGCTAATATATCTCTAGCAATTACAATTTGATAATGTTGTTAATTGATATAACAAAGCACTTACATAAAAATGGTTGTAATTGTCAATATTGTACTCATTTAATTGCTAATTTTCTCTTATTATTAATTTAGTTCTTTCTTTATTAGTACTTTGTTTCTTTTATTTTTTCTTTAATTTAATGTTCTAGTATTAATTACATTCCTTTTCTTTTAATAAGTCTAATTCCGTTTATTAGTATTTTATTTTATTTTCTTTTCTTATACCATTAATTGAACGCTCCATTTTAGTTCTTAGTTTTCATTTAATAGTAATGTAATTTCCTTAGTATTTACTTTCTTTTTTTTTCTTATAATGTAATTTTATTTTTTATTTCATGTTTTATTTCTTTTAACTTAATGTAATTTTCTTTCAATACATTAGTCATTTCTTTTTTATTTTTTTCTTGTAATCTTAGTTTAATGTTCTAGTTTTTATATTTTTATTTTCTCTTTTTTTTTCTATAGCATTTTATCTCCTTTTATTATTCATTTTATTTTCTTTAATGCTAATGTTACATTTTCTTTGCTTTCTCTTTAATGTTAGTTTAAAAGTTCCTTCACTAGAATTAATCTAATTTTTCTTTGTTAGCTTTTATTTTTTTTAATAATAGTATAATTTTTCTCTCTGAGCATTCTACTCTTTTTTTATCATTAGCTTTATTCTCATAAAAAAGTTTCATTTTCTATAACTTGATTTTCTTTTCTTAGTATTTATCTTATTTTTCTTGGCCTTTTTTTTATTAAAACCTAAAAATCACAAAAAAAAGCCTTTTATGTTAGTTCTCATTTTTCTTCTAAATGGTAGTATTGTGAGACCCTGACCCTTATCTTTTAAGTTGTTTATATACGTGACGCTTTTATTCCAATATATGAAAGTATCAATGCATGGTTTATGCTTTAAAATTGTAGAAAAATACGTGTAGATGTGTTACACGCTTTTTGGGGTTTCGTATGAGCTCTTTTGGCTTGTGTTTGGAACAAAAATCATGTTTTCTTCACAAAATCGAGACCAAAACCAAAATAGAAATTCCAGTAGCCTTTTTGTGAAGTTCGGTCGACTGAACCTTGGATCTGGAGTTCGGTCGACTAAACTCCCTAGTTCGGTCGATTGGACAGTGTTAATTTCCATTTTCTATAAAAGGACCTATGGCGAAATTTTTGATACAAAAACATTTCTTCAAGGCTAAGAAACCCTTTTCTCTGCCTTCTCTCTAGTTTTAAGGGCCCGAGGCTTGATTTTGAGTTGATTCCTTCATGGATCCTTGCTATCGGAGCCGAGGGCTTCGCATCCATCCGGTTAGATTCTCGTTCTGACGCCGTTCAGTTTTGAGACGTCGAGTTCTTGACTCTCTGGGGTAGGATTCTAGACCTACTACTATTATAAGGGTGTTATATGCAGTTTTACTTGTTTTCATTGGGTAAAAATGCATGAAATGTTGTTTACATGTTTTAAACAGTGGTTTTTGGGTAAAAGTGCATTTTTACGCCTTTTTCTCGGTTGTAAGCATGTTTTAGGTACGTGGTATCCGTGATTTTCAAAAGAGGTTTGAAAACGAGGTATTTTGTGAAAATGGTGAAAAACGTGATTTTGGAGGTTTGGAGCTAACCTGCGGGGTTGAGTCTCACCTTTTAAATGTTTTGTTGGAAATGGTTTTAATCTCCATTTTGATGGATTAGATCTCCCTTTTATACATTTGTGGTATAAATTATTTTGCTGGTTTTCGTGGTTGAGTTACGGTGGGTTTTTAAATATTTTCCATAGATGTACCGTGACAGTGGGTTTGGTTGAGTTGGGCTTCCATTGCTCCTCGGTGTAAGTCCGAAAACGTGCGCAGCGTAGGTGCTCTGTACCTTGGGGTTAGTCCCCGTAAATTGAGTGTGGGTGCTCTGGACCCTCGGGCTCAGGTCCCGTAAATTGAGTAGTTGTGTTAGGTGCTCTATACCCTCGGGTTCTGCCTGTAAAATGAGTACGTTATCGTGACTCCGTTTAGAGCTTGTCATTACCAAGCCTGTGGGTTCAGGGTAATGGACGAGAGTCTACAGTTGTTACCTTTGTCGGTAAGGCAGAGTCGGGACATAGGACTACATTTTATCTTTCTCCTCAGTAGTGTGATCTGAGTCGAGCTTACTGTGTATTTACAGCTTTCTCTTAACTTTGGCATGGTATCTGTTAGGATGATATGCATAGTTTGAAGGATGAAAATGTGGGGTTTTATGAGATAAAACTTTTTTCAGACTTGTGATAGTCTGATGGAAAACCTTTTTGGCCCCCGTGGTTGAGACCGTGTGTGTATAAGTGCATAGCCGGCTTTATAGTTTTATTGTTTATATTCTATTGAGTTTTGGCTCACGGTGTGGGATTTTGCTGTAAAACCTTTTCAAGTGAGCACGATGAGTTGACATAGTGCAGAGGTGATGGAAGACTTGCTATAGTTTTTTTTTTTTGAGACATGTACTTACACATGTGGCACTTGTTGAGACTGGTTTTGTACGCCTTGAGGCAATACTATTATTCATGTATGAGATTGCATGATTTACAGTTTTATGAG
>JAOTRH010375903.1:12153-35719 GCA_034768845.1 Heliamphora exappendiculata | reverse complement strand
GAGTGCTTATACTCTTAATTTCGAAATAATTATTATTTACGTATAGTTAATATTCGTTATTTTGATTCATTAGACTGTGCGATCTTTTATGCGCTCATAATCCACAAGTCCCAAGATCGCAACCTGTCTCTGGTACCAATTTTTGGGGCAAATTATTAAGATTCTAAGATTATGTCAATGATTTTAGTCAAAAAAATAACTGGACGAGCAAACGCCGAAGCTGGTTCCAGATTAAAACTTTTTGATATCGAATAATCAAAATAAAATCTAGTAATACTCTGAAAATTAGTTTTAGAATTATATCTTTCGAAATCTAGTTGAAAGATTTCGATTGTTGCAACAATTTCTAATAAACAATTTACCGTGATTTTTGACTTCTAATCAAATCTCCAACACAAATATTCTGTTGTATTTTCGAATGTTAAAACACGAATAAAGTGCGAATTTTAATCTATCGTAATTTTTAAAACCTGTCTAGTTATCTATTCTTTAGATTCACAAGACGTGAAAACCTTAGAACTAATATTTGATTAACTGGCGACTTGATTTTATAACCGCATGTAAATAAGTTACATGGAGTAGATAAGATATGTGTTCTTAATGTAATTATGAAATCCTACCTAATTATGAATTTGAATAGATTTAGATTGTGCCAATTTAATTTTGCAAG
Organism: Heliamphora exappendiculata; assembly: GCA_034768845.1. Classification (NCBI taxonomy): domain Eukaryota; kingdom Viridiplantae; phylum Streptophyta; class Magnoliopsida; order Ericales; family Sarraceniaceae; genus Heliamphora; species Heliamphora exappendiculata. Next base: position 35,049 of record JAOTRH010375903.1, on the reverse strand, counting down.
CAATTTAATCCCGAATGGTCATTGTAGTTGCATGTTTGATTGCAAATGATCTAATGATTATTATTTGTTTAATATTTTTTTCACAAATTCTTGATCATAGTAGTTGATTGTGAACTATTCGGAGGCATAAGATCAATGTAAAATTAATTATTTTTCGATTCAAGTTTTTGTATTAAGTAATCGAAAGTCAAAAAAAAATATCCAGAACCATGAAGAACGATTGAAGAACAGTTCGCGGCGGCACAAAGTTGGAACTCCATCAATCACGTGTGGTTTAAAGCCAAACGGTCCACTACGAAACCGATTATCATTAATCATGAATTATCATGCATTCCATGTTTCATGGTGATAAACACGTGCATTCCACTTTGCATTGAAAGAATGAATAATGGTTCCAAGCATTCATGAGTTTCACTAAAGCTTAAAGCCATTCGGTCCAATGCCAAGCTCATTCAGGAAAAACATGTGGTTCACACGTGGATTTACACCTTATCAACAAAGCAGCGTTAGGGATTAGGGAGGGCAATTATACTCGTACCCGTCGCTTTTGTTTTTTTTGTCCCATTTTAAGCGAATTTTTCCCGCACCTGTTAAGTAACGGATAGGGAGCGGTATTTGCAACTCCCGCCCCGTTTTTTCCCGCTCCGCCCCCGATTAAATATATTTAATATATAAATATGTATATAAATTTTATTTTTTAACAATATAATAGAACTAAAATACAAAAATATTATATTTGTTTTTATTTTTTTACTTGTATTTCTTATTTTTCTCTATTTTTAATTATAGCCATTAATCAGTATTATTATTTTAATATCATATTATGTCATTATTGTTATTATTAATTTTTTTAAAGTGAAAAATATATTTTTCTTTACGCCCCCGCACCTGTCCCGCCCCTGTCATTTTTTCGACTATTTTTTTTTATCCCGCCTCGCTAATAAACGGAGTGAAATAAAAAAATACGCCCGCACCCTAAACCCGTCTCGTTGCCATCCTTGAACAGCGTTGAAAAACCATTGCAAGGGTTAACACCGCACAGGCGCAACTCGGCGAACAATGAGCAGCGCGCTGTGCGTGCGCGTGATGGCGGGGTGGAGCAGCGATGATGCGTGGCTAGGTACGGTGGCAGCAGTATTTCAGTAAAATGTTGATTTACAGAAATTGAGTATTATAAGGTTTCTGATTGGCTACAGTATTTTGATAAGAATAGGAGACTAGAATTCTGATTCTGATAAAATTACATATTTTCTGAATAAATAGAAATTCTTTAATTAAAAAGTTTTAGATAGATCATGAAAATTTAATTTATTAGTTTATTTTAGCTTATTTTTATCTTTTTAATTTTTTTTTATTTTAATCAAATTTTTTTATTTTTTTAACTATCAATGACAAAATTCTAAAAAAATAATAATTTAATTAAATAAATTTTTTTTATTAAAAACAAAAATAACCAACATCTATATTTTCGGTAACTATAGCAGTGCCCGTAGGAGATTGGATGGCCGATGTGGTCCATAGTATTCGGTCTCATTTGTCATTGGCTGGGTTTAAGTGGTCAACCGAAAGAGGCTAAGCCCTCAAATGGGACAATAATGACTTAATTTATTTGTTTTATATAAACCTATTTTTTTATTTGGTAATTTTTAATTAATTTATTTAATTTTTTAGTTACTCTCATTAAAACAAGTCAAAAAAATAAAGAATTTTGAACTTAAATTTACAAAGTATTAAAATAAAAATAAGTTAAAAATTAAGTCGATAAACTAAATTTATATTTGCTTCTTTATGAACTTTTATTATAATTTGATTAAAAAAATTTCCTTTTAAATTTCTTTCATTAAAATCTACCAAAAGAAATAAAAAAGAATTATAATCAAAATACAAAAGGCTAAAAAGATAAAAACAAACTAAAATATTGAATTTTTTATCCCATCTTGAGTATATTGTCTACATCAACTTGAGTGTACACCAGCTAATTCTCATGTCATTGATTGTGAAATGTAATATACTACAATGCCCTCATCCCTTTCTCTTTGTTAATTATTCCTCTATTTTAACACCTATTTGACATAGCTCATTCAAATGACCTAATTTTTAAACTAAAATATGTGAATCAAATAATGAACTAAATGTTAGAATTTTAGTTACAAATTTTCTAATGCAGCAAAAAAATAACTGCAATTTTAATTCACACAAAGCAAGATAAAAAACCAAAATAAACAGAAAAAATTGGACAAATATACATGGTTCGGCCTTGCCCACCTCAATGGAAGAAAAGAAATTAATCTAATATAAACCTAATCAAGGATTACAAGTCAATCCCTCATGCTCACAATATCTATAGCTTCAAAACAAGAATTTCACCGTCTTTCTATACTTTCTCTAGAACACAAAACCCTTATATATAAAGTAACATAAGTTAAAAATAAAACTCTAGCCGCCGCACAAAACTGCTGCTGCCACGCCTAGACAGCTGAAGCGGTCTTTAGACTCGATAAGTCAAAAGTCCTCTTCGATTTCTCAGCTCTCTGTAGAGGTTCCTAGGCTGTTTTTCACTATTTTTAACATTTTAATCTCTATTCAGATATTCTATTGACCCTGAATACTAATATTCGAGACAAAATCCCAATACTAAAAAATGTGTACCGTCGTCATATATGTCTATACTTATATCGTAACCAAATATGAGACTAAATTAACGACAAAACCCTTATCTGTCTCCCAATTCTTTATCCACCCATTTTGATAACCAAGGCCGACCTAGGTCTAAGGCCACTAAAGCAATGGCTTTCGGTTTTTAATTTTTGATAAATTTTTAGTATCCCAAAATTTTAAATACACACACACACACACACACACATATATATATATATATATATATATATAAAAGATTTTTTTATATATAACCCAACCCAATTAACAAACAAATAGTCCACTATTATTTTCTCTCAAACCTAGTTAAAAAATAAGGGCCCATTGAGCACTACCGAGTACAAAAGTTTAATCTGACAATCTATAACTAATTTAATATTTTTAATTTTAGAATTTTATTTAGTTGAGAAGTAGAAGTATAGAGCAAGCCTTTGAGAAATTCTTATTTAGCCGCACTGCGGCTCTCATTAGTCGTCGCTCGCCACCGCTTTTTGTTCGCTACTCTGCTCGCTGACGCTTGCTGTTTGCTGCACTCTGCTATCTAAATGCTAATTGCTCGCTAATCACTCAGGTGTGTGCATCTAGATCTAACTCTCTAAAATTTTCAAATGTTTTTATACGTGATTTCTAACTATGATTAGTCTATGAATCTTAATTGGTTATTGATTTTTTACTATGAGTAATCATCAATAATAAATGTCTCTTGTTATACGATGTGCGGATCTTTTCAGTTATAATTATTTATTGAGTTGATTTTATTATTTATTTTTTTTATTTTGTATAAATTTTTAAGGAGTTTTATTTTAAAATTTCGCTCTAAACTCTTTAAAACTCAGAGCAAGCCCTGTTGATAACTCAACCACACACCCTAAAATGGACTTTATCTTATGCGATGACTACAACTACAAATAACCAGTGACTCCAATTTTATAGTGTTACCTTCGGATCAAATAGATAAATACTAGAAGGGGTGGCACACATGTATGCCTGAAATGTTGAGAATTTTGGCTCAAATTCAATTTGAGTTGGTATATACTTCTAGTCTACCATGATTATTAAATTTAATTTTTTGAAAAGTTATGAAAAATATGAATTTACTGTTGTTTAATTAGTTTTGAATTCGACTGGTATAAGTTTGATTAGATTATATCTCTTTTTCTCTCTTATAAATATGAATGTAGTTCTAAATTATTTGTGTACAAGCTGTTTAAGAGAAAAATTTGTGAGAGTCAAGTGATTTGTAATTCATTCTCCATATATTTAATTTTTTTACTCGGGAATGTAGGTAAATTGTTGAACCAAGTAAATTTTGTCTTTTTGAATTTATTTGTGATTATTTTGGACTTTCTTACACAATAAGTGATATCAGAGCTTCAGAACTTCAAGTGGTAATTTGTTTATGTTTTGTTTGTTCGGTTCGGGTTGATTATTTATATTTATAATTTTTATTTGAATCGGCATAGACTTCTAGTCTATCATGTTATTAAATTTTATCTACAATAATAAGTTATATCAAAACTTTGGTTAAAGCTGGTCTTTTTCTTTTTGCCCAGGATTTAAAGTGACCAAAAATCGCTTTTGAATATATCAAAATTTTCATTAGATCAAGACGATTCTAACGGTATATTATGCATCAAAATCGAAATTCAAATGCATCCTCAAATGCCGTTTAAGTCTTTACTCATATTTTGAATGCACGAAAAGCGCCCTGGACTCAATATTTCAGATCTATGAGAAAAAATTTGTGTGTTGAAAGCCTAAGATTGACCTAGCCTGTGCACGCGCACGCGTACTCATATTTTGATTGTTTAATTTTTGAAATTTGGTACTTTTGGGTGCAATTTGGTGTTTCAGAACGCATTTAGTGGTTGCATTAATTTGCTATGTCTGATTTGAAACTTTAGTCACCCTAAGTAAATTTAGTGCCATAAAATGCATTTGGATGTAAAGTTTATCTATTGATTTGTTTGATTCAGAAATTTAAGCACTTTTAGTGCATCTGGTGACGGCGTTAGTATATTGATTTGTTTAGGATATGGACTCTCGCCAAAGTAAAGATTGTTGAAAATTTTGGCTCAAATCCAATTTAAGTTGGTATATACTTTTAGTCTATCATAGTTACTAAATTTAATTTTTTGAAGAGTTATGAATAATATGAATTTGCAGTTGTTTAATTAGTTTTGAACTCAACTGACACAAGTTTGATTAGATTATATCTCTTTTTCTCTCCTATAAATATAAATATAGTATTAGATCATTTGTGTACAAGCTGCTTGAGATGAGAATTTGTGAGAGTCGAGTAATTTGTAATTTCTTCTCCATACATTTAATTTTTTCACCTGTGGACGTAAACAAATTACGGAATCACTTAAAATCTATCTTTTTGAATTTGTTTGTGATTATTCTGGATTTTCTTGCACAATAAGATGAATTTTTTTGTACAATTAGTTTTTTAAATTTAAAAAATTAAAAAGTAGTTATTGTGCAATTATTAAGGATATGAGGGTTAATTTATAGATAATTTTAAAAAATAAAATTATGTGACACGATTTCAAATTCATGAATTTTTTTTATATATAGTATAGAAAAGCATAACCAAGAAAATTAAGGATAAAGGCAACCGAACCAATTAATCTACCCTTACATAAAAATAAAACTCCTATCAATTAGTTTGTTTGAGGGATTTAAAGCATGGAATTGAATATAATATGAGTGAGGTCCACGTATGATGTGTTTGATAAAGTGATAGATTTGGAATATAATATCCAAAGGAAGCTTATATTTTGGGATACATATTACTTGAGAGGTGTAGGTATTATATATCTTGGGATATGTATTATTTTTATATTTTATATTAAATTTATATTTTAAATATATAATTTGTTAATACTTACAAAATAAATAAGAAAAAAATTAAGTAGATTCCAACAAAACAACTTAAAAAAGTTGTGAAGTTAAACTTAAAAAATACAATATGTTATTCGAGGTAAATATAAAAATTATTTTTATATTTTTAAAATATATACATTATCCACTTATATGTATTTCTAAACAAACAAAGTATATACAAATCTTTAAAGCAATACATATCTAAAATTATAATCTTTATATTTTATATCCATTTCTATATCTAAAAATATTATATATTTATTAATTTATCTCTGAATAATTAAACATGCTCTAATGACATCTATCTCCTTCTCCCTCAAGAGCAGAAGGTTCGTCTCGTCTCGTCTCGTCTCGTCTCTCTTGTATGGGGCACAAATTATAACTACCATATTACTGGAATTGGGGAAAATGTTGTGCATCTGGTGCGCGTGATTTTTGATTTTATTTTTAAGCATGCTTTTAAGATTGGATCTATTTATTACGTAGAACTTGTCGAGTTTGTTATGCACATAAAAATTTCGAGTTTGTTATGCACATAAAAATTTTAGTTGATTCGATACATGTAGTTAAGTGATCGAATAATATTATTTTGTAAATAAATAAAATATATATATATTTTAAAAAAAAATTGTCAAATAAATATTATTCGATCACTTAATTACATGAATCAAATCAACTTAAATTTTATATGCATAAAAATTTAATAAATTTTACATAACAAACAAATTTAATTATAAAAATATGTTTAAAAATAAAATCATAAATCGCACAACACGGTGCTGTGCATTCGTTGGCACCTTCCCCATTCACCATAATTACTGCATTGGTTGTCTGCATTGGAAATTTAAATTTTATTGCAATCTAAAATTAGATTGGATGCCAAGTCTTATGACCCCAATGTGGCCAATGGATAAGTACACTAGATTATGCATCAAAATGTATTACATGTATAGAAGAAAAGTAGGTAACAGCAAATGTCATTATATTATATAAGGTAAATTACATTGATATTTTTTGAAGTTTCTGGCAAAATAGATATATTTTTTGTAGTTTTTAAAACGACACTAACCTCTAATTTAATTTAATTTTTGCGTAAAAAAATGTTTAACTGTCAAATTTTCGTTACAACTTAACGAAAAAACATTAATTTTGTATAATTCATAACTAATATTTTCATTTTGCCCATCTCCCTCTCTCTCTCTCTCTCTCTCTCTCTTAGTGGATTTTGCTTTGGGTTGTGCTGATTGTGCATTGTTTTTTTAGTTTGCTTATTTGATTATATTACAAAAATATTTTGTATATTTTTGTATTTTGTGAATTTATTTATTATTTGATTATATTTTTTACTTTTTAATCTAATAAGTCAAATTTTGGCATTTTTAATCAAATAATTTAATTTGGGCTTTTTTAATAATTTAATTAAATTAATACATTTTTTAATTTTTTTCATCTAGATGAGTTGGAAATACAAAAAAGAATCAAATATAAAAAAAACAGGCGCCGACACCCCCCGAGAGTGAGATAAAGAGCCAGAGCAATGGGGCGGACGCCGGCGCTAGCTTCGCTCGCGGCTAGTGGTGAGTTGTGGTCGTGCAATAGTGAGTAGCAGCCTTATGGTGAAAAGCACACATGGCGACTAGGTATATACTCATTAAATGGTTAATAAATTATATCAATTTCAAATGCTAAAAATAATATACAACCTTACTCCCAACCGGAGTGTGGCAAAATGCATATTTAAAAAATCATATGTGAAATTGATATAATTATATCAATTTCTTGAATGTAAATGTACATTTTATGACTATGAAATATATATTCATATCATTTTGAAGATGCATATAAAATGAAACACAACAATTGGTGCATTTACAAATTCATAAAAGATAGAATTTAGTGTACATAAATTGATATCACTATACTATCAATTTACATCATACAATAGTAGTATAAAAGGAAACACTACAATTCTATGAATAAATGAATTGGTAAATGCACTACAATTCATATCATTTTACCTTTACACTACATTTTACCTTTCATTTTACCTTCATTCATATCATTAAATGGTGCATTTACCAATTCCTATTAAATTGCGTAGCATTTATATGGTGCATTTAATGTGAATATTGAATTGGCCCATCTAAGGTAAAATTACATTTATGACTATGAAATATATATTCATATATATATATATATATATATTGACTATTCTACTCAATATTTATGAATATGAATTGGCCCATTTAATATATAAATATGAATATAAATTGATATCAATTATGAATATGAATTGCGTATGAAATATATATATTCATATTGAATTGGCACATCTAAAATTGTGTAGAATTTCCACTACAATACGAATATGAATATGAATATGAATATGAATTGAAAAATGCAGTAAAAGAAAACAATTCAGTGTATATGAATATAAATGAATTGGTTTCCTGAATTGCATTTACATATTCATATCATTTATTGTCACCATACCATCTTTAAAAGGAAACACAACAATTGGTTTTCTAAAACCAGCCGAACTTTTTAATTCCAAATTTGCCCTTATTATTTTATAGAATTTACATTTATTATTAGACTTGCAACATAACTATAAAAGTTAAAACAGTCTAAAACCAAACATTTTGTAACTTCCCTACTTCCCCCCAAATCTCTCCATCTCGCTGTTGCCCGTTTTCAATCTTTAACTAAATGTTGTAGAATTTGATTTAGAGAGAGAGAGAAAAAGAGTCAAATATGGAGATGAAATGCAAAGAAAATGCACTGTGGGAGCAAAACTGTTGTAGAATATGGTTTTTATATAATCTTCAATGACTAATGAAAAATCTAATTTCTCCGAGTTAATTTTTATTTTATCCCCCAAATCTCTCCTTCTCGCGGTTATCCGTTTCCAATTTTCTCCATGCAAGCCATCGACTCAAGGTTATTCTCTCTCTCTCTTTCTCTCTCTCTTTTTGACACATACACACAGAGAAGAAAATGGAGATTTGAAGTGCTGTTATATTTTGGTATCGCAATGAAGAAGAAGATGAGCAGAGGGCATTTCACAGAGGAGAAATTAGCAAAAATAAACAAATCACGTATTAAACAAATAAGAACCCTAAAAAGAAGAACCTGTATGTTATTTCATCCAAGTATTATATATATATATAATAAAATTCAGGTGTTGCCTTATATATATATATATATATATATATATTGACTGAGAGAGGGAGATGAAAAAGATAGGAAGAGACCGAGAGAGGGAGAGGATAAAGAGAGTCCAGCGGTGACTGGTATTCGTTGCCGGAGGAAGATGGCGTCGGCATTAGCATCGCCGGTGGAGAACAGCATTGTCGTCGTCGTCGCCAGCGTTGTATTTTCAACTCATCTAAATGAAAAAAATTAAAATGTGTATTAATTAAATTAAATTATTAAAAATGCCCAAATTAAATTATTTGATTAAAAACGCCTACATTTGACTTATTAGATTAAAGGGTAAAAAATATAATCAAATAATAAATAAGTTCACAAAATAAAAAAATATAAAAAATATTTTTGTAATATAATTAAATAAGTAAAATAAAAAAACAATGCACAATCAGCACAACCCAAAACAAAATCTATTAAGAGAGAGGGAGAGAGGCAAAATAGGGATATTATTTATGAATTATACAAAATAAATATTTTTTGGTTAAGTTGTAATGAAAATTTGACGATTTAATATTTTTTTATGCAAAAATTAAACTAAATCAGAGATTAATGTTGTTTTAAAAACCACAAGGGGTATTACTATTTTTGTTCAAAATTTTAGGGATAGTCAGTATAATTTACCCTATTAAATATGGTAGATCCATTGTGTATTAAAAAACGAATGTATTTGTTACATTTTGTATCTTAAAATTAATTTAAAATTTTCTATTATGTATCTCAACAAGTAATTATTGGTGTCTAAAGATATTTTGAATCTAATTTAATTATAAAATTAATTTTATATAATAAATAATATTTTTAATTATTAAGAGAGATATTTAAATATTATTATTAAGCACAATTTTAATTTTAATTTAAAATAAGAAAAAAGATATATGTAAATTAACAAAGCGTACAAAATAACTATATTTTTTGCTACCACGTATGCATATATAGTAATAATATATTTTTAATTGAAAAAAAAAGAAGAAAAGAATTATGTTTACGAGAGAGAGAGAGAGAGAGAGAGAGAGAGAGAGAGGGGGGGAGGGTTAGAGAATAGAGAAAAAAATTATGCTCAAAATAAAAAGAGAAGAAACTAGTTAGTTAAATTAAAAAAGAGTATATCACACGTCACACAAATGTCATTATCAATCAAATATTTAAATTTAGTTTAGTAAATAAATTTAGGTAGTAGAAGTAATTTTAATATTTAATTCATTAATTAGATTTTATCAAGAGGGAGATATATAATAATATTTGGAATCGATTACATAAATTTTTATACGTTATTCTATTCTGTTAAGAGTCATACTCATATATTTAGTTAGTTTTGTTAAATTTATATTCTTTTAATACGGTATCATATTTCAATTTAAATCTACTCCTCTAATGCAAAGCTCATGAGTTTCACTTTTATGTAAACCTATGACTGTCAAAAAGCTAAAATGTGATTATAAAGGCGCGACACATCGACGTTAGCGATTTAATTAGTTTCGAAAGACCTATGTTGAATTGGAATGATCAATGAACAAGTCTTATTGTTTTGCCATGACATAAGTAGACTTCTGGATAACATTGTTAGTATTCTTCTAGTCGATACGATTTTTTACATTGCCTTTTCTTTAGTAATTTTATTATTTATGATCTTATTTTTTTTTATTACTACATCAACTAGTATATTTTATATGTGTCTAAATTATTTTAATCTTTTTTTTTAATTTGTTCTCAATTGTTGTGATCTTTATTATTTCAAAAAAAAATTCGTTCATAATTTTTTTTTTTATTTTATAAATTGTCTCAATAAAAAAATAAATTAAAGTAAAAAATATATATGAAAAAATAAAAAAATTCCGAAAATAACTAATATAAAATATAATTTATTAGCTTATTTTAACTTATATTCATCTTTTTAAAGTTTTTTTTAAAATTTGGTCAAAAATAATTTATTTTTAACCAAATTAGAGCAAACGATAAAAATACATTGTTAAAAATAAAAATAAATAAAATAAATAAAAAAGTCATTATTACCAACGTGGCCAAACTCAACAACCCCTATACATACATGTCGTTAGGAAATCAATAAAAGAGCTGCTTGTTCTTACAGCCTCTTATTATTTCAATTTTTATTTTTAAAAAAATTAAATATTTTAAAAATTAAATTTAAATACTATTCCAAACATGCCCTTGTACTTCTTTATACTTCTTAACTTGTTGTCTCCATATTCCCTTTTTGTACTATTTAATTCTTTCAGCTTCAGGATTGGATTACTTTCCTCAACCAATCGATTTTTGGATTTTTAAGCAGAAAAGTCATGGAAGATGAGAGCCTCCAATCGATGATCAACGGCTTGCCGCTTGAAATCCTTCGACGAATCGTTTCTCTGATCCCATTGAAAGAGGCAGTAAGAACAGGCGTTCTTTCAACGGCATGGAGGAGCCTTTGGACGCCATTTCGAGTAGAATCCAACTTCGATTCGAATCAAATCACCGGCGGCGAAGCCGACGGAAAGCTAAATCAAATCGTCGATCTGCTTTTGAAATCCTGCGATTATTCGGAGCTATGGAAGTTCCGTCTCGGTGGCTTTCACGACAACAAGAAGGAGGAGGAAGATCTGATTTTCTCAGCTGCGAAGGGAGCGGGAAAAGAACTTCGTCTCGATTTCTCTCGAGGAGAAAAGCAAGTGAATCAAATGATCACGGCCGATTTCAACTTGATTTTGGAGCCAAGTTGTGCGAGCTCTTACAAGTTTCCCACAGATCAGACGGCGAAGTTTTCTTCTCTCCGGACACTGCATCTGATATCGGTTAACCGGCTCGCCGGAGGCTTGGTTTCGGCTTTGTTCTTCAATTGTCGTCTTCTTGAAAGCTTGAAACTAGAAAAATGCACTGGAATTCAAAATATTAATGTAAAAGGGTGCAACTCTCTCAAAGCTTTTGCAATGGCGGATTGTCCAAACACAGCGAGCATCGCAATTTCTGCCCCCAATCTCGAATCGTTCCGGTACCGAGGAGCCCTTCCTCTAATTCATATAAAAAGCTCTCCGAGATTGGCTGATGTGACGCTCGATCTGAGAGAAGGTTTCGAAAACAATGAATTTGATTGTGAGGACTGTTTGGATCTTCTAGCCTCTCTCAAGGACATTGAGATTCTGATGATAAGCGGCTGGCTTCTTGAGGTATATTTGTTGTTCTTTAGCTCGTTAATTGAAGAATAAGTCAGTAACATTTTGGAATACTTTTCTCTCTTCTTTTTTTTTTCTTTGAACTTTTCTAAATTTCTCACAATGCTACGTCAGTAAATTTATATGCACAAGAATCGATCAAATGTTAAATAAACATTGAATTTGATGGGTTGTTAGTTTATGTACATTATTATCTTATTTTTGTGATTCCACTCTATCTTGTACTTATCAGTCTTGTAAAAAAACCAGTATAAATTATATAGCCGCCATTAAATTCAATTCAAGATTACGAGTTCATGAAGTTTGTTCAAAAATTAAGATTCTGTTTGGAATAATTATTTATTTGCTTATTTTATTTGATTTATTTTTATTTTTAATTAATTTTTTTGTCATCTAGTCTAATTATTATATTTTTCGATTCTTCTAATTAGGATGAACCAAAAAAATAAATTTTTTAAACAAAATATAAATAAAATTAAGAAAAGATAAAAATAAATCGAAATAAACCAAAAGCCAAATTTTATGTATGGATAACTACAAAATTTTATACAAAAAATAAAGAAAAAAAATCAATAGAAAAATAAAAAAAAAAGTTGTCAAAATTATCCGAAGCAGGGCCTTAGTTTACCTTGTTCAAGCGGGGCCTTAGTTTACCTTGTTAGAGCCATCAAAGGGTTATCTCACTCATGACTACTCTCTCTCTCTCTCTCCGGAAATAACTAGCCAACTTATCTTCACTTTCTCCAGTAATTCTAGGTTCCTGAAAGGCAACTCACCATTGTACCCGGAAAATTAACAACTCACCGTTATGGGTCCCACGTTAATTAATTAATTATTATTTTTAAATTCTCTCTCCTGCGCGTTTTAGCTTCCAATTTTTTCCCTCTCTCTCCCTACACTACTGTTCACATTCAATAAAAAAATTTACTTTTTTCATCTCATCAATATGAGCTAAAAAAAAAAAAGTAAATTATTTTAATTAAAATATAATTTTTTTTAAAAAAATTAAAAAAAATCAAAATAAGCTAATAAGTTAAGTTTTATATTGATTATTTTTGTCTTTGGTGAATTTTTTTATATTTTGATAAAAAAATATTTATAACTTTTTTGAATTATTTTGATGCAATGAATTGAAAAAATAATTTTTTTTAATCAAAATATTAAAAAAAATCTTATTAGCTTATTTTAGTTTATTTTAATTTTTTTTAAAAAAATTATATTTTAATTAAAATAATTTATTTTTTTTAATCGTCTCAATAAAATGAGTTAAAAAGTATAATAATAGTTTACCTAAATAAAAAAATTTACTAAAAATTAAAAAAATAAAACAAAATAATTATGTCAAACGAAGTGCATAAGAAAGCAAGTGAACGCGAACAGAAGTGTAGGGGGAGAGAAAATGGGGAAAAAATGGAAGCTAAAACAGTGGCCAAAGAGAGAGAGTTCAAGAATAATATTTAATTAATGAACATGGGACCCACAATGGTGAAGTGTTAATATTTTAGGCAAAATTCTGAGTTTTTTTTTTTTTTTTTTGAACCTATTACTGCACTTTCTCTGGTCACTTCGCCTTCTTTTTCTTGTGCTCTCAAACTCAATTTGACCACTATGTTGGAAAACCTTTGTTATATGATGTTTTTTATTTTTAAATGAATTTCTTTTAATAATGGCTTAAATGGATATATTTTTTAGATTTTTTTTTGTTATAAAAAATTAGAAAAGTAAAAAAATTAATCTAAAAATAAAAAAATATCCGTATAAGATAAGAAAAAGTCACTTTAAGATTTTTATAAAAGCTTTTTTCAGTCTTTAGTTAGCATTTTCAATTTTAGTCAAAATAATCACACTTTTTAGATTCATTTCATCACAATAAACTTAAAAATAAAAAAAAATCTCAAAAAAGATGAAAAAATATACACTACAAAATCTCAGTAAAAATGAAAAAATATACACTACAAAAAGGCCTTAAAAGGCCATACAAAACGTTAGCTAACTCAATTTTACTAGTTATGTAACCGATAGAATTGTTGTTATGTAATTTGAAAGTTACGAATTTAGAACATAAAAATAATTTTTTATGAATGTAAAATGAAATTGCGTACTCTACGCTTATTATAGTCCACTCTTTTACTGGATCATATATACGCGGGAGCTTTATCTGGATTGCTTTTTTTTTTGTCATGTCTTACACCAACATATTTTGTGAAATATTATTCATCCAATGCACTTTTTATATGTAGTTGATTCTTTTAACTAATTTATGTGTCTTCAAAATTATTCATACTAGATTGATCAATTTTTGACATTGATTGCCTTCCATTTTCCAAAGTGGTTGTGTGCAGCCGGCGTGATTTTCCAACGGCTTCAGTTTCGATTCAACAAGCTAAAAGAACTTCGCTGGTTTGATTCGTCGATGAACCAGACAAAGAGGGATTCCTTGGCTTGCTTCTTGAACATTTCACCTTTCCTGGAAAAATTGTATATGAAGGTAAATTTTTTTCTCTCTAAAATTCACACCCACGCATGGCTCCTTTAATTTGATTTTAAGAAATACAAGAAAACATTTCACTAAAAAAAAGAAATTGAACAGGAAATTACTAATAATTTTTCTTCTTTTTTTTTTTCCTGCGGGAGTAATTCATTTGTTAGATTAACTAAGCAACCGCTCAAATTTATAAGATTGTATATGATTGGGGTGTTTGGGAATACTTTTAACTTATACTTTTAATTTTCTGTTACTATTTTTAAGTATAAATTATAATTTATCTTAAATACCTACAATTTCTGTTACAAACTATAACTATTTTTTTTTCTATTTCAGCTACAAGTTATAAATTTTACCAAACACTCATAGTTTCTGCTATAATTTACAATTTATAAGCCTACTAATAGAAATTTTGCTAAACATTCTCAATGTATGCCGGTTATGCTAAAGATACCAACTTATTTTACCAAATTAATATCCCAAATAAAGTGGCAAATTCACCCACATGAAATTTAAATAGAGTTCATTTATGATCCATTATATCAATAGTTGTGTTTGTGCCACATTATTAGGGATATTAATTTGATAAAATAAGTTGTATCCCTAGCATTATTGATAAAATAATATAAGTTAAATTAAAATTAATAAAATCCTATTTAAGTTCGACTATTCTATGTGAATTAATAATGCTATCAATTAAAATAATGTTTTAAAAGTTTAATTAATAATTTTATATCTCAAAAATTGAAGGTGAATTAAAAAATAAAAAATAAATGGCCTTAATTTTAATTCTCGCCAAAAGCCTCCGAAGTGGTCAGACCGCCTTTGGCCTTTTGTTTACGAGAGATTACGTATAAAGAAGTTTCAAAACTTTTGGATAAACAAGTTTCAAAATTTCGATGATGCATAATTTTATATTTTTTATGAAATAAGTTTTAAAAGAAAAAAATTTTCAGAAAAATTAAGCTAGCAAGATATTATCTGTATCAATTTATTTGGTTTCTTGTCTTAGCTTGTGTTTGAATTAGTTTTTTTTTTTTTTTTTTTTTAGAAAATAAGTTTATGTATTAGTCCAAATGAATATGCTTTCTAAATTACTTTCATTATAAGGAAACATAAAAATAAAATCTTTTGATCAAAACCTTAAAAAAGTTCATACAGGACAAAAAAAATCAACTTAACAAGTATTTTGATCTTATTTTTTTAATTTTTTCGTCTTTAGTGAATTTTTTAAAAATTTGACCTTAATAGGTATACTTTTTAAAATTTTCTCATCATAAATAACTATAAAAAATTAAAAAAAATTAAACCAAAATATAAAAAAAAAGTCAGAAAAAAACGAAAAAATACTCCAAAAAAACCACTAAACTTTTTTGTCCAGCTCAATACAATACAAAGCATCTGATCAAGTAAAAGTCTGATCAATATAAAAGAGGCGTTGAAAAAGAGGAAAAAATTTATAATTGAAAACAAACATTCCAGGGCTGTTAAACCAATTTCTAGTGGGACTGAGCACTACATTTATATTATTATTATTATTATTATTTCCCTTTCTTTTTTCAGTAAACGGTGCAATGATTTTGTTTAATGAACTCAGTTTTCCTTTCTGAGTAATCTACACTTATCATTTGTTTATACATCTTGTTTATAAAATAATGGTGGACCTGGTGGTGCTTGTGATGTTTTCTCAAATAGTTTATGTTTTATTTTTAAATATATTTTCACATAAATGTCAAAATAATTTATTTTTCTAATTTGTCTCAACATGAAGATTTAAAGTATTAGACAAAGTACAAAAATTAGATTAAAATTTTTTTCTAATCCAGAAAAGAAGAAAAGAATTATTTTTGGGTAAAATAGAGCTTATTTTTGTCTTTAATAAATTGTGTTTTCACATTAGTGGAAAAATTACTTTTTAGATTTTTCGTGACGAGATATATTGATAAAGTAAATTTTTGACATAAATATAAAAAAAATATTTACAAAAAGTAAAAGTAAACTATTTAGAAGAAGCCGTGGCAAATAACATCAATGTGTTATACGGCTAATTATTAAATATTAGTGAGACAGAAATGAGACATGCATTGTATTAATGATTGTAATTGTATCACATTCCTTGATAAATAATATAATTATAAAAAAATAAAGTAAATGTTTTGACTAAATTGAAACAAACAATAAGAAAATAAACAAATAAATATAAAATAATATGAGATTTACATGGTTCGATTTGAAATCTACGTCTAGATTCGATGGTGATTGCACCATAAAAGGAAAAAATACAATGAATTGGTTATATTCATAACCCTTACATAAAAATCATAACCCAAGATAGCCAATATTATATATATAAAAAACTTTTAATATAACAAATTAATCGGTAATGACAGGGGTAGACAATATATCGTATCGTGTTATATCAGGTTCGTGTCAAAAACCTCTCAACACTAATACTACTTATTTTATTAAACGTGCTATTATCATAACATTAACACTAACTGCTTATATATGGATTAACATGTTTACAATCTGTTTAATAATCTATTTAACAAATTATTTAATAATAAATTTACATTTTAATTTTATATATATTTCAATCATAAAATCACATAAATTATAATAAATAAAAATTTTAAATAATTTTCAAAATAAATTTAAATAGTTCGATAAAAAAAACAACGCGAATTCATGCTTAAAGAACTCTAAAATTCAAACAGTTAATAAAAAAAAAATTACAAAAAAGTAAACGGGTTCTATGGGTTATTTTTAGAATCTTTAGATTCAATGCTAATTCAACCTATTTATTAAACGTGTTATTATGTTGTATTATTTTTTTTATTTTCATATCAAAAAATAGTCAATTTTAACCCTCTAACTTCTTGTAAAGTTGAAATTATGTTAATGTATCGTGTAAAAAATCATTATCCCTAAATAACAGTAGCGAACAAGTTTTTAAAAACCGAGTTACATGCAAGACACCAAACCCACGATAGCATTTTTATTTTTTTTGTCAACCTGGATTTTGTGCAGATTGACCAAACCATGAGATCCATTTCATGCCCACATTTTCACCAACACTGGCACGAGCCTCACTTGTGGATGGACTACGAAACCGTGAAGTCGAAAGCTTCTCAACTTGAGCATTTGAAAACGGTTCGGGTCACCGGATTTACGATCCAAGATGATCATCAGTTACTTCTAATGGATCTTCTACTGAAAAAGTCAGGGAGTACCCTCGATTCCATGACCGTAATACTCTCACCAGAGAACCAGCCACGGCGGGTCTCGAAGATTCCGATGACTCAGCTGAAGCACACATTCGGGTCCAACGTAAAACGGGTCGTGGCTCCATCTCCGAACGGGAAGCACTTTTTTGCCCTAACAGAAGAAGAAGAAGAAGAAGAAGAAGAAGAAGAAGATAACATTTCCTTTGATTTCGAAGTCTGATGTTGTGAAATCCGATAAAATGTATGAACGAAAAGATTACAATCTGAGTTTGGAATGCCTATAAAAGAGAACTCCTTCAAAGGTTTGGAGGCTTCATTTTCTCAGAAAAAAAAAAAAAAAAGATTGGTTGGAATAATTTAATTAGGATTGTTTTTTCTCCATTTTTGTTTTTCATTAAAATATTTAATATATTTATGTTTTTTACTTTTTAAGTTATAGTATTTAAGATACTCATACTTTTTGTTTTTTTTTTTTTTTAAAAAGTATAATTATTTTTTAATTAAAAATATTATAGTCATTTCAACACTACAAGAAAACTGACAATTAATGACAATTAAAAATAGTTATAAAATATTTATTATTTATCACTAAAATAATTATATTGTTAAGTGGTGAATATTTAATTACTAAATTTTTTTTAAATTTAATACTTTAATTTATATAATAAAAAATAATTATATTTTTACGTAAAATAAACGAAACATACCTTAACTTGTTTCTAATAATTCACTAGTTATTTAGTAGATTTATTCAAATAATCAATATGATTTTTTTTGCTCATTGATATTATTTATAAATAAGTAATGTTAAATTATTTACAATAACTGGATTTATATTTTTTTGTAGCAAATGATTTTAACTTGTGTATTCGAATTTATAATTATTTATCAATATATTTTATAATATAAAAATAAATAAAATTAACAGAACAAAAACAATAAGTGGTACTTAAGTTGGTAGCATAACATAATAAGTAGAGTTTTTAAGTTTGACTCTTCTCAATATTTTTTAGTTGTCTATTTAAAATAATTAAGTATTAGTTTTAGTGAGAGATAAACACTATGCATGTACGTTCGAGTTTCTTTATAGTTGATTTCTTGCCATAAAAAAATTGACATTATATTATTTTATTTTTTAAAATATATTTGTTTTATTTAATTTTTAGTAACAAAAATTATTATCAATTAAAATTTAGCAATTTTTGATGACTATTTATAGTCACTAAAAGTTATATATTTAAATTTTAAATTACTATTTTTAGCGACGATTAGTCTCTATAATGACAAAATTTGTATTTTCATTACAAAATAAATCGTCACAAAAAGTGATCAATAGTGACACCTATTTCGTCACTAATATTACATGTTTTTGTGATGAAATCAGTAGTTGTTACTAGAAACTTTTAGCTACGGATTTTTAATAGCAACTCTATGGCAACTCATTTATTGTCAAGTGATGCAATTTGTATTGTCGCAAAAAAATTGATTTAATGAAATTTAGTGATAAGTCAAAAATATCGTCACTAAAAACAATTTTTAGTCACAATTTTTTCATTGTTGCTAAAATTATTGTCACTAAAATGGTTTTAGCACCAAATTTATTCTTTGCCACGCATCAAGCGATAAAATTTATGTGATAAATAAAGAATTATCACAAAAATACATCTGTACATTTTGTGACAATAATTTGTTTTGTCACAAAAAATTGGTCTAATATGATTTAGTGACAAGTTTAAAATATAGTCACTAATAACCTCCGTTTAATCACAATTTATTCGTTGTCGCAAAAATTATTATCACTAAATCGTTTTACCGTAAATTTTATTTTTTCACCACACATTTAGCAACAAAAATTATGTGACAAATAATATATTGTCGCAAAAATCATGAGTTAAGTTTTTTTAGTGACAATTCATATTCTTGTCACAAAATATGTATTTTCTCGTGACGATTTTATACTCCCCGTAATTTTTTTTTATCACTATAGACTCATTTTCTTGTATTGACTCTAAAAATAAAAGTTAGCCTCAATTGGGGATATCTAACAATCTTGGATTTTAAGGAGTTTAGTTTTTTTTTTTAAGGGGGGGGAATTAGAATATTGTTTGGGATATATTTATGATAGTTTTATTACTTTTTGTATTTTGTCAAAATGTCTAATATATTCTTAAATCTTGCTTTTGCGTTGTCGTGTTTGGGTTAAACACTTTTTGTTTTTATTTTGCAAGTAGAATTAACTTTTTTTTATTGAGAGTAATATGCTTATTTTATTCTTATAAAAAAATTGATTAGTGAGATTCTTAGTGATGTCACACTTTAGGTTAAAAGATTTTTTTTTTTACAATAAAAATTTGACTTTTTTGAGACACCAAACATGGGCTAAATGAAATCTCTTTGTAATTCACTTTTTTCTTAGAGTTGGACTACAATGTATTTATGTTTAAATAAGCACACAATTGAGCCTAAGATTTTCATAACTAAAACTAAAATAAAAATAAATAACTAAATTCATACCATAACTTGTTAGTATGAGTACACATAGTAAGGCCTAAATTAGTCATAATTAAAGCCTGATATAGTCATTACTAAAATTAAAATTGAAACAACCAAAAAAGGTGCACGCTATCCAATTTCTTCTTTTTTTTTTCGGTTTCAATTCAATTTACATGAAATAAATTACTCGATTGTCAACACATTTAAAGTTGGTATTTTTAGCAGTGCTTTTGTTTGGGATGTTAGTAAGTTTTTTAACTATGATTAAACTTTTTTTATGTTTAAACTAACTAATCTACAAATTTTAAAAAAAAAAGTAGACCAAATTTGATAAAAATTCAATAAAAATAGTAATGAGATTTTAATAAAAAAATTATGTAAAGGAAGGACTAACCTAAAAGACAAGTTAAAGGAAAGAAAAAAATGTAATCCTAATAGTCAACAGCTGTCTTTCAAACCTTTCTTTATCAAGAGTAGCTAACATCTCTACCGTACAAGACTTTTAAAAAGAAAGGTGTATATTATACTTATATTTTTTTATTTAAAAATTATATTACTGTTATTTTTTTTATTTTTTAAAATATTATTTTATTCTCTACTTTTTAAAAATTGTAATTTGGACCTAAAGGTATATTAATTCGGACCTAAATATTATAATTTTTAAAAAATAAAAAAGTAAAGTAATATTTTAAAAAATAAAAATAATAATAATAATATAACTCTTAAATAGAGAATGTGTAAGTGGCCAAAAAAAAAATGCTAAGTAGTGGGGAGTGGCATAATTGGAAAGTGACAAGAGATATACAATAATGGCAAGCTAGATATATGGCCTTTTAAAAAAAAGTTAAAGAACGAGGGTTTGTGTTGTGTTTAAAAGTACCGTATCTATTATGCATATAAGTATAGTAACTTTTTAAATATGTTTTTTTATGATTAGATTCGTTTATTACGTAAAATTTGTTGAGTTTGTTATTTACAAAAAAAATGAATTTAATTTAATATTTTTAACTAAGTGATTGAATAATATTTGTTTAACATTTTTTTTAAAGTATAAATTTTATTTATTTATTTATTAATCGATATTATGCGATCAATTACTTAACTATAAGTATCGGATAAACCTAAATATTTATTTCAATAACAAACTTGACGAACTCTATATAATGAACGCATCTAATCATAAAAATATATTTGAAAAAATACTACACTTAAAAACACAACAGGAGTTTTTAAGCACAGCACCCCCATTAACAGCCACAATCTACCAAAACCTTTTGACTTTAATGCCTATACCTATCTTAAAATTTTATTCTTGTAATTATTTATATTGAGATTGTTTGAATTAATGAATCAAGTCAATTGGTGCACTGATTATGAATATTACAAGTTGCATAAAAAGCAAACGTACAATTGATGGCGTTTACATAATTTTACTTCCACATCTCCACGCATATCTATAACTGTTTAATTGTTTATTTATTTATTTAATTTAATTTATTTTTGTTTTTAGTAAAAAAATATTATCATTTTGTTAAATTATTATATTTTTTAAATTTCTCTCATCTAGGAATCCAAAAAAATAATTTTTTTAATTAAAATATATAAAAAAAATATTTAAGAAAAGATGAAAATAAGCCAATAACCCAAATGTTATTTTGCTTATTTTCATTTTTAGTGAACTTTTTATTATCTTTTGATCAAGACTTTTTACTTTTTCGATTCATTTTATCGAGATAAATTTTAAAAAAATAAATTAGTAAAAGATGAAAATATTTAAAAAAAAGTAAAATAAGTAAAATAATCAAAATTTAAGCCCCAAACAGGGCCAATTATCTTGTTATATTTGTTGATAACATTTATATATTATTTTAGAAACATCAAACGCAGAATTATAATTTAGGAGGAAAAAAATTATTGTAATCTCTTAAAATGACAGATATTAGATTTTTTCTTTTTAAATTAATTGAGGGCAAAACTATACATTTTTAAATGTTTGGGACTAATATTACAATAATTATACTATAATTATGACATTTTCGAAACTTAGAACAGCGATCACCCTGAGTCCAATAGCGCACGGAGACAACGGTTTGTCTTGGTCCGTGCAAAAGTGACATTTGGCACCGTCGAACCGTGAAAATAAAAAAATTAAATTACTAAATAACTTAGATATTACAATATCATTTTAGTATTTTAGCAAAAATAGATAAAATAAAATCAGTTGCCAAATAACCTATTACAATTTCTTTTAGTATTTTAGCAAAAATAGGTATAAAAAAAATAGTTTCAATGTAATAATAGTAAAAGAGTGATACCAAATATGTAAATTAATTACCACGTACTAAATTAATTACATCGTAAATTTCATTACATAGATTTGTAAATGCTTGATTAAACACTTATCATTTCAAAAAGAATTAATTAGTGATTAATTCTATTTGAAGTAGTTGTAATGGCATTAATTTTATTTTATTTTTTAAAATAAATTTAGTGCCAATCTTTTAATAAATAATTTTTCTTGACTGATTTACCCCTATTTAATACGTAGAGAATGTGTTGCTATTATAACACATATTTAGAATGGTAGCTTTCAAATTTTAAATATTAGATTTTATGACAAATTCAGACAACTTTTTCTCCCTCCATTAATTTTATTTTATTTTTATTTTCTCTCACATTTAATTTTAACTTTACATCCAACAAAATGATTTATTATTGTGCGCGGTGCAAACTGGCTGGATTTATTCGGCACAATCAAGACCAGGTAAACTGG
>JAOTRH010375903.1:0-12053 GCA_034768845.1 Heliamphora exappendiculata | reverse complement strand
CCAACAAAATGATTTATTATTGTGCGCGGTGCAAACTGGCTGGATTTATTCGGCACAATCAAGACCAGGTAAACTGGCCCAATACTGATGACCCCGAGTAGGATATGGGCCGGATTCCTCTCCGCTGAACTCACTAGATGCTCCTTGCTCTGTCGCCGAACTGTTGCAACCACCAAGAACACCGTTAGCGCCTACCGACCAGTTATGACCGAGAAACACTCCGACGCTCAAGTTAGATATCTCTCTAAGAGGTTTCTAAGCAAGAGTTTAGGCTTAAGAATTGCGTACCTGGTGGTTTGTGGTGCCCCTCTTTATATATAGCTCGAAGCTTTGTGAGGCTAAATCCTCATAGGATTCTACCTCTTGATCTTTTAAGATTCTTACCTATCTTGTTGATTTGATTCTGATTTGTTTCCATCCCGTTTATCCGATCAAATCGTCTCAGGGATAGAAACTGATACTTTCATTTAGGGGTCCGACATGGGCCTTACTAGTCCGGGTTGCCCCTTTATGGGGTGAGCCGAACTTTGTTTGGCCCGAATAACTACTTGTCCGGGCTTCCTTGAGTACTGGAGCTGCCTGCCTTGGGCTGGCCCCCAAAGTGGATTTTTGGGCTGGGCCTTAGGCCCATTACTTTTATCCACCCTCAATTGCCCCCAGCTCTGGTTCTTGCTCGGCTATCTGCTTGGTGAAGAACTAGAGCTCTGAATCCTTGATCGGTCGTCAGTCCATGTTGTTTGATACCTGTTCGAGATCTATGCCTAGTGATGGAGTTCCCAGGGGCGCCTCATTACTCGGAGACCTTTATTCGGGTCCTCAGGTAACGGTTATGTTGCCCCAATCTGTTGATTTGCCCTCATAAATAGCGACGATTGTCCTCGAGCTCTGTGTTGCTGACGTAGCGACCTCTGATTGGATTTTTGAAGGGAACGCGTCGCTCTGGGGAGAAACGCTTGTAATGATTACGGACGGCGTATTTAATGCATCCGTCGTTTCAAATGCGACGGCTATAAAAACCCGTCTGAGACGCCATTTCCCCCTTTTTCACCACCTCTGAGCTTCTTCGATAATCTTTCCTCTGCGATTTTCGGCGTGAACGTATTCCTTCTCCGACGAAGCTATTTTCCAGAATTCGGTGACCATCAGCTTTTTACGAAAGGTCTTGTAAGCATCTCTTCTTCTTTTCGCTGCTCTTCTTCACTACTTTGAGGCTGTTTGCCCCTTTCACCTTCCCCTTTTTGTTTTTCACCAAATGGGAAAACTTAGGAAATTGGTATCGACGCCGGCGGCTATAGAGGCCAGCCCAAGGCAGTGAAGAAGAGGCCAGCCCAAGGCCAGCTTTTCGGCGGCGCGAATCTCCCGGACGATGTTGGCCTTACCTTGGCTAATGCCGGAGATTCGCGCGAAGGAAATTGGGAGAGGCTCCCCCTTCCACTGGTTGCCATAGTGAAGGGGGGAGTTCAGTTCCCTTTACACCCACTTCTTCGCCGAGTTCTTTTCCATTACAGGGTGAGCCCCATGTAGGTCTCTTCTAACGTGTTTAGAGTAGTTATGGGGGTACTGGAGCTGAACCGTATCTTAGGTACCAATCTCGATATCTGGGATATTGTTTACTGCTACAATATGGTCAAACATTTTTCGGGGTCGTACTACCTCAAGGTAAAAAGGGTAGCCGAAAAACTGGTGATCGAACTGCCAAATTTCGATAAGGACGTGGATGATGACTTCGTCTACGTGACCGAGAACTCCGAGTTCGGTCCTGGAGAAGTGCAGGATATCTTCACTGTCCCCCGGAAGGACGGCCTTGGCCCTGGTAGTTTCGCTCACCAAAAATTTGTTCGTATATCTCATACAGCGTTTTGGTTTTCTCTATTTTATCCTAATGCTCCTGTCTTTATTCTTTTGTTCGATTCAGGTGAGATAGCGAATAGCCGAGCTCGATGGCCCCTTCCCATAGTGCATTTGGGCCTATAAAGGTTTGCCCGAGAAAAGAAGACTTGGGAGGGCCGCGCACATCTTATTGAAGTACATTTCGACCTACAGCAGTTTCATCAGACCGAGCGCAGCTGGTGTTCGGATCACTGGTCCATCTTCGGAGCCGGTAGATATTCCTAAAGCGGTGGTTCTGCTATTTACCCGGGCATATAGGCAAGTCACAGTCGCCCAACCGTCTCTTGTCCTAGAAGAGCCTGGTCCTTCGTCCCCGGGGAATACCATCTCTATTTCATCATCTTCTTCTTCCTCCGTTGATTTCTCTATTTTTGAAGAAATAGCCGAGATGACTCAAAAGAAGGCCCCCACAGCCGAAATTAGCCAATTCCTTACCCTAGGGGGTTCGAAGAGGAAGGCGGTTGCTGCCCTTGGCAAAAGCAAGCCTGGCTGCCGAACTGATAGAGGAGGCCGTCCCAATTTCTAAGGCAGCATCTCAGCCCCCACAAAATAAGCTGAAGAAGGTTAGGGGCTCTCCCCTGAAAGAGAAGGGAAAGAAGAAAGGAAGAGAGATAGAGAAGGAAAAAGAGAATGAGATGAAGGAGAAGCAGAAAAGAGAGAAGGGAAAGGCAGTAGCGGAGCCTTCCGGGGGTGCCGAACAGTGGATCCCCAAACTCATCAAAGGAGACAGAGCAATTACTACCGGGGACCGGGCGAAGTCCCCGGACACTTCTTTTGGCCTATCGAAGGCCTTGCTGTTACCCAGCGACATGGAGGAGGTTTGAAAGCTTCCCCATGAGAACCTGGTGAAGTCATCCATCCGTCACTCCATCCAGGTATTGCTCGGTACTTCTTCTTCAGTCATTTCTATTCTCTGTCTTTCCCCCTAACTTTTTCTTTTCTCTCTCCCTTCAACATGCAGGGGCTCCAACGCCTAGTGGCTGCGATGGAGAGGCTGGAGGAGAGGGAGCTGGAGTTAGCCAAGCTTTATGAGAAGAACCAACAATACCTCCAACAATTGTCAAAGATGGAGGCCAGTATCCGGGCAAAGGACAAGCAGCTCGGCACTGCTCATGCTCGGCTCTCCAAGCTGGAGGTCTCCGAAATCGCCCTGAAGGTCTGTTTGAAGGAGAAGGAGAAGGCCCTCACTGACACTGTGGTCCTTCTTGGACAGACAGAGGCCAAGATGGACAAGTCCAAAGAGGAAGCCTCGAGGGCTTATTCAGCAGGGGTGAATGAAGCTACAGAAGATTATATGTCTCAGATCCCTGGCCTTCAAGATCTTATTTTCAGCTTTGCTTGGGAGGCTACTTTGAAGACTGCCGGGGTTGAGACATCCTCCCCCTGTACACAGAAGTCCCCCTTCCGAGCAAGCAGTCCGAGGATGAAGTGGCCGAAGAAGCTGAGGATCCATAGGCTGCCGCCAGTGCTGACGAGGCGGTCCCCGCTGAAGTGCCCCAGACCACCTCAATCATTGCCGAAGAGGTGGGGACTCCAGTTGAGACCACTGAAGACTTCAAGGCTACTCCCTTAGGGAATCTTCCTTTCCTTTCTTTATTTAACTTGTACTGCCCTCCTGAACTTGTAGCTTTGAGGGTTTCAGCCCCTCTTTTTTAATGAAAAGAACTTTTTATTTTACTTTGGTCTTTTTTTGCATTTATGTTTATTTGAGTGTGCTTTGGTGAACTCCCATGCTGACAGCCCCAGTAATTCAGGCATACTTCCACACTTAGTATTTTAAGCATAATTATCCCAAGTGTGCGATCAAATTTTTAATCTTCAAGTATGAGATTCAACATCCACACTAAGGTCTTTAATGATGAACATTGAACTTAGCTCTATTAGGCTCATTCATACTAAGTATGGGACTTACGTCCATACAAAGATCATAATTAGTTCGGGTAAACATCGAATTCAGCCTTTTTTAGGCTTATTCATCCTAAATATGAGATTTACGTCCACACTAAGGGCTGATTTTGTTCGAATAAGCATCGAACCAAGCCTTTTTAGGCATATTCATCCTAAGTATGAGATTTACGTCCATACTAAGGGCTAATGTAGTTCGGATAAACATCAAACTTTGCCTTTTTAGGCTTAAATATCCCGAGTATGGGATTAACATCCATACTACGGGCTAATATAGTTCAGATAAATATCGAACTTTGCCTTTTTAGGTTTAAACATCCTGAGTATGGGATTAACATCTTTACTAATGGCTAATATAGTTTGGATAAATATTGAACTTAGGCTGCTAGAGAGGTTCACTTGTGCTTGCCATACTCAGGGTATGCCCCAAAGTTTTTGTCAGAAATGTTAATTGATAAAAACTTAAAGAGTGAAGGGAAAAAGCTCATGCCGAACATCGGCGTTTTATTGTCAACGACGAAAAATTACAAAAAATTGAAAGATTAAAAGTAAAACTTGCGTAGATTGTTAGCGTTCCCCGGCCTGAGACTACCTTCCCATTCATGTCTTCAAGGTGGTATGCTCCTGTGCCACCATTGGACGTAACCTTGTACGGACCCTCCCAGTTTGGGCCAAACTTCCTATGTACCGGATCCTTCATATGGCCAAGCACTTTCCTTAGGACCAGATCTCCTATGCCGAACTCACAGTGTTTCACCCTCTTATTGTACCCCGTTGCGAGGGCCTGCTGATAGGCTGCCAATTTAATGGTGGCCATCATTTTTCGTTCTTTGGCTAAATCTAGGTTCAAGGTTAGTGCCTTATCATTTGATTCAGGGGTATTTACCTATGTTCGGATGGTGGGTAACCCAACTTCCAATGGTATGACTGTCTCTACTCCATAGGCCAAGGAAAAGGGGGTTTCACCAGTGGACCTTTTGGGAGTTGTTCGGTAAGTCCATAGAACTGAGAGAAACTCTTCGACCCATCTCCATTTGGCTGCATCCGGTCTCTTCTTCAGCCCGTCGATGATAGTCTTGTTGCTGGCTTCTGCATGTCCATTACTTTGTGGGTATGCTGGGGTAGAGAAGTAGTTCTTGATTCCTAGCCCCGAACAAAAATTCTTAAATAGGGAGCTGTCGAACTGAGTACCGTTATCCGAGATAATTTGCTCGGGGGATGCCGAACCTGGTGATGATGGTCTTCCATGTGAACCTCTTTACGTCAACGTCTCTGATGTTGGCCAAGGGCTCAGCCTCCACCCATTTAGTGAAGTAGTCCGTGGCAACGAGGAGGTATTTCCTATTACCTGTGGCCTTTAAGAAGGGGCCAACTATGTCGTACCCCCACTGGGCAAAGGGCCACGGACTTGTTAGTGGGGACAGGTCTTTGGCTGGGATGTGTATGTTCGGGCTGAACCTCTGGCACTTCTCACACCTTTGGACATATTGCTCTGCGTCCTTCTGCATGTAGGGCCACCAGTAGCCCTAAGAGATCGCTCGGTGAGCCAATGATCGCCCCCAGTATGGGTATCACAAATTCTTTCTTGTATTTTGGACAAGAGGTCTTGGACTTTGTTCGAGTGAACACAAAAGAGGTAGGACCTAGTAAAGAACTTCTTGTAAAGATCCCCCGAACTAGATACCCAGAACCTTGCTGACTTCCTTCTTAGAGCCCGAGCTTCTTTCTGATCGGCTGATAGCTCACCTTTCACCAGGTATTCTTTCAAAGGATCCATCCAGCTGAGACCCAGTTCCGAGCAGTAGACCGGCTTCACTTCGTGGTTGACAATGCTTGGCTGTTGGAGGACTTCCATTGAAATTATCCTTTTTTTCTTAGTACTAACAACTGATGCTAGGCAGGTCTGGGAATCGACATGGCCGTTTTCTTGGGATGAGAGCTGGGTGATCTCAAAACATGGGATGTCTTTGGCCAGTTGTTGCGCTAATTGGACGTACGCTTGCATTCTGTCATCTCTGGTTAGGTACTCTCCCTTAAATTGATTCACCACTAACTGTGAATCATAGAATACTTTGACCTTTTTGGCCTTTATCTCTACGATATCTCTAAGCCCAGCTAGCAAGGCTTCGTATTCGGCTTCATTGTTGGTAGCCTAGAAGTCCAGCCAAACAGCCCTCTTCATAAGGATTCCCTCAGGGCTGTACAATACTACTCCTGCTCCAGCCCCCTTGTTGCATGAAGAGCCATCCATGTAGAGCCTCCAAGTATCTTTTGAGTCCTCATTATCAATAGTTGTTGGCTTGGTAGTTTCCCCCCAAGTGTCCACCAAACTTCCTTCCTGGCTGAATTCTGCTATGAAGTCGGCCAAAACTTGGCCTTTTATAGCCGTCCTAGGACAAAAAGTAATGTCGTGCTCTCCGAGCTCCATAGCCCACCTTGCTACTCTCCCTGAAAAGTCAGCTTTTCGAAGTAATGACTGAAGGGGGTGTTCGGTAATTACCTTGATCGAGTGTGCTCTGAAGTAGTTGATGAGTTTACGGAAGACAACGACCAGGGCCAATGCAAGCTTCTCCAAAGGCAGGTACCTTGTCTCTGGGTCAAGAAGGATCTTGTTCACATAGTAGATTGGCTTTTGGACTTTGTCTTCCACCCTTAAGAGTACCGCACTGACATCTCAGCTAGACACAGGAAGATACAATAATAGAGTCTCTCCACTGCTCGGCACCGTTAATAGTGAGGGAGACGAGAGAGACAAGAGGTATTGCTTTAGTTCGGTTAGTGCTCCCTCACTTTCTTCATCCCACTTGAACTGGTTAGCCCTTTTCATTGCTTTGAAGAAAGGGTAACACCGGTCGGACGCTCGACTAATGAATCGGTTGAGTGCGGCGGCCATTCCCGTGAGCTTCTAGACTTTTTTGAAATTATGTGGGCTTTTCAAATTCTGAATGGCTGAGATTTATTCGGGATTTACCTCTATTCCTCTGTGAGTGACAAGGAAACTTAAAAATTTTCCCGAACTGACTCCAAAAGCACACTTGGAGGTATTGAGCCTTAGTTTATAATCTTTGAGGATTTTGAATGTCTTTCTGAGATCTTCGAGGTGCTTGTTTGGGTGCTTGGTTTTCACAACCATGTCATCAATGTAGACCTCCATCGTTTTGCCGATCAATTCGCCGAACATCTTTGTTGCAAGTTTTTGGTAAGTGGCTCCAGCATTAATCAAGCCGAATGGCATTACCTTGTAGCAGTAAAGTTCTCGAGAAGTAATAAATGCTGTCTTCTCCATGTCTGGGGAGTACATGGCAATCTGATGGTATCCTCTATAGGCATCCAGGAAACTCATCCTCTCGTGTCCTGCTGTTGAATCGACGAGCTGGGCTATTCGAGGCAGAGAAAAGCAGTCCTTAGGGCACGCTTTGTTGAGATCGGTGAAGTTAACACAGACTTGCCACTTTCCATCCTTCTTCTTTACTACAACGGTGTTTGCCAACCAGGTCGGGTAGTGGATTTCTTTGATAGCTCCGGCCTCCTTCAGCTTCTGGACTTCCTCAACCACTGCCTCTGCATGGTGTGGAGCCGAATTCCTAGGCTTCTGTACTACTGGATTTCTCTGGGGATCCACGTTTAGCCGGTGACTAATTACTTTGGGATCTATCCCCGACATTTCGTATGGTGTCCATGTAAAGACCTCCTTGTGTTCTTTCAAAAACTAAACCAGTTCTGTTTTCTCTTGTTCGGTCATGGTTGCTCTAAGCAAGAAGAATCGATCTGGATCCTCCGGGCTAATGATGACTTTCTTTAGGCCCTCCACTACCTTATCCTCGGCTGTTCGGCTGTAGTCATAAATTGTGGGGCTGTCTTCAACCTCGACGGTCCTCACCTCTGGATACTGTTCAGGACTTTTCATTATTGCTAGAAAACACTACCTTGCAACATGTTGGTCTCCTTTGATTTCAACTATTTCTCGGCCTACTTGGAACTTCAAGGATTGGTGGTAGGTTGAAGGTACGACACCCAAGCTATGGATCCATATCCTACCTACAATGGCATTATAGGTAGATGGTTGGTTAACAACAAGGAATTCAATACTTATAGCTACAGGGCCTGCCTTCACTAGTACTATGATCCTTCCAACCAGCCATACTGGGTCCGTTCCAATGCCGATCAGGGGCGTCATGCACTTTTTGAGCGCTGAGTCTTTCAGTCCCAACTTTTGAAATAGGCTGTAATACATGATATCCACCGAGCTTCCTTGGTCTACCAGCACTCGCATCACATCGTAGCTGGCAATGGGCAGTGTTAGTACTGGGGCATCATTGTGGGGTTGATGTATCCCTTCAAGGTCTTCTTCGGAGAAGCTGATCCCCTTAGGGCCTTGATTGGAGTCTCCATCTGTTCTCCTTTGCTTGCCCTCATCTACCTTCATGGTGTGAGCAACGGTCCTGGCATGGTGCCGAGCTGTGGATCTAGTTATTGGTTCGGCTGTGCCATGGATCATTTTTACAACACCAAGTGGCGGGTCTCCATGTTCGGCCCTCTGGTTTTGTTCATGGTTCCTTCCTTCTCGAGCAGTCTTCTCGGCGTCGATGAGTTCAAGTAGATGTCCTGCTTGGACCAAGTCCTCCAAGTGTCTTGAAGGTCCTGCACTCTCCAATTAGGTGGCCATGATCTCTGTGATAGTGACACTTCTTCTTCTAATTTCGTCTGTTCGGATCTCCCATCAGCTTCGGCGGCCACTGGAAATAGGGCCTATCCTTGATTTGATCCAAGAGCTTATGTATGGGCTCTTTGAATACCGTTTGCAAGGCTTGGTAAGCCACTGGCTCCTTCTTTTCCTGGGATGGCTTCTTGGACTTCTGGTCTTTTCGGCCTTTGTCCCTTTTCTCAGGCTGCTTGACTGAGGCTACACTTTGCTCGGCCTGGCTTATATCTTCTTCCACCTTTGCATGTTGCTCTATTTTCACCATCAGTTTGGATATTGTGAAAACGGTCTTCTTGGTGAGGGATTGCCTCAAACGACTATGAGGAGGTAGCCCGATCTTGAATGACGCCACAGCAAGTTTCTCGGTGCAATCCTCAATCTCGTTGTAGGTCTCCCAGTATTGCCGAGCGTACTCCCGAATTGTCTCTCTATCACTTTTTCATAAGGCCAAAAGCATGTCAAAACTCCTCGGTTGTCTACTGTTGGTTATGAATCGAGCAGTGAAGGACTCAGCCAGTTGCTGCCAGTTCATTACAAACCATGGTGGCAACTTGTAGAACCAACTGAGGGCTGTCTCTCCCAGGCTAGATGGGAACATGCGGCAAAGGAGCGCATCATTACCGCTCTAGAACGCCATTGCCTGTCTGTATTGCCAAACATGGCTGACTGGATCCGTCTTTCCGTCATACATCTCAAACTTAGGTGGAGAAAACTTGCGTGGTGGGTCAACATTCTCTATGACTTCGGCCAATGGTGAGATCGAGATTTGTTCAAGGGCCCTTCTTGCCACGTCTCGGGCTGTTCGGCCACCACCTTGCTACAAACGGGAGTCCATCCTTTCTTCCAACCAGAGACGTAGATCTTGTTTTGGATCCAATTTTGCCCAAGCAACCCTCTTATGGCTTGGCCGAACTGATTTCGTTTTGACGGTTTTGGAACTTCTCAAGCTTACCTTTGGTTCTCTGCGCCTTCGCCGATGAGGGTGACTCAAGCTGTAGGACTCCGGACTACGCTCGGTCTCCTCTTGTTCAGGACTTTCTCTTTGCCTCACACGCGGCTCCCTTCGGGCATCTTGACCCTGGATCAGTCGCCTGAGCTCGTCGATCTCTTTGTCACGTTGCTCTATTCTCTCCTCCAGGTTGTTGATAAGCTTATCTCGCCTGGCCAAACTCTCCGCCAATCTCCCTTTATCTCCTGAAGATGGGGGAGAAGGTCTTTCTCCTATGGAACTCGTGGTTTAGTAGCGCAACTGCCTCCAATTGTGGGAGGCATCATCCATTCGCCTTTGAACCTCTGAAGGGACTCTGGGGGCCCTTGGCCTATCCGGAACAACAGGAATAGACCTCTGGGGAATATCATCCCGAGTTCGGCTTTCAGTGAATCCTGTTGGAGTGTGGCTCATGATTCTGTTGGTTCGAGATCGTCGTTCCCACAAACGGCGCCAAATTGTGCGCGGTACAAACTAGCTGGGCTTGTTCGGTACAATCAAGACCAGATAAACTGACCCAATACTGATGACCCCGAACAGGATATGGGCCGGATTTCTTTCTGTCGAACTCACTAGATGCTCCTTGCTCCGTCGCTGAATTCCTGCAACCACCAAGAATACCGTTAGCGCCTACCGGACGGTTATGACCGGGAGGCACTCCGACGCTCAAGTTAAATATCTCTCTTAGAGGTTTCTAAGCAAGAGTTTAGGCATAAAAATTGCGTACCTTGTGGTGTGGAGGTGCTTCTTTATATATAGGGATCGAGACTGATGAAGGTTGAATCCTTCTAGGATTCTGCCTCCTACTAATTAGGATTTATTTCTTATCTTGATGTTATTTGATTCTGATTTATTTTTATCCTCAAAATCGTATTGGGAATTATATATTGTTGAGATATCTTTCCTATTGAGGGACTGCCATGGGCTTTCCCATAGCTGGGGTGGGCCGAATTAGAAGGGCTCGAACAATAGTGGATCTGGACTTTTTCGAGTACTTGGACAAGTTCGTTTAGGGCTGATCCTCCTTTTGGGCCTTTAGTCCAACTGTTTGGTTTGGATCTTAGGTCTGATACTTTTGTCCATCCTCATAATAGAATGAATAATTTATTTTATTAAATTAATATTTTAAATAATGATGGTGTTTTGCAAAAGTATAATTTGTTACTTTTAATTTTTTGTTACTAATTTTAATTATAAAGTATAATTATTTTTAAATACTCATAACTTTTGTTACAAATTATAATTTTTTTTTGTTTTAACTATAAATTATAATTTTTACCAAATACTCACAAATTTAACTACTAATTATAATTTATAAACTACCAGTTTCAACATGCCAAACAACACCAATATAGCACAATTACAAATATTTAATTTAAATAAAAATTTTATCTGAGCAAAATTGTATAAATTTTACTTATTTTTATCTTTTATGATCCTTTTTATATTTCAATTAAAAAGTTTACACTTTCATATTGTCTCGATGAAATAAAAAAAAATAAAAAAAAATTGACCGAAATATATAAAAGAAATTTACTAAAGACAAAAAATAAATAACATAAATTTTCACTTAATTATGTATTTTTAGAATTTTTAATATTTTAAATAAAAAAATTTACTTTTCTGTCTCGTCTTGATGAGAGAAATTAAAAAAGTATAATAGTTTGATTAAATGATAAAAAAAATTTACTAAAAAAATTAATAAAATAAAATAAAAGTAAATAAATAATTATTCGATGCGAAACTAAAATTTATATAGAATTCATTACATCAATATTTATTATTATGTCACATTATTTAAAATATTAATTTAATTAATTAAGTTAGATATCCTAACATTATTTGACATTATTCCCGTAAAGTATTTTTTATAAATAAAAATATTTAATGTATACTAAGTAATTATCTTTTTAAAATTTTTGCTTAGTTTTTGAATTTTATAAGTTTTTATCTTTTAACCAATTTATTTAGTTTTTTGAAATGATTCAAAAAAATGTCAAATTTTTTAATTCAAATTAAAAAATTCAATAATTACAAAAATAAACAAAATAGAATCTCATTTATTAACCTATTTGGACTTTTTAAATTTTTTAAACTTTAATTTAAAAAATTATTTTTAATTCGTCTTGCTAATAAAAATTTAATAAGTATAATAATCCAATTAAAAAGTAAAAAATTGTTTTAAATAAAAAAAATAAAATAAAGTAAGTAAATAAATGAATATTTTGATGAGAGTTATTTTGACAAAATCGAGAGAGGAGACAGCAAATGGGGGGAAGATGTGAACGTTGGAAAGCTCTAACGGTCCAAACCCAACGCAGTGGCAGAGGTGCAAATTGGGGAAGGAGCGAGGGGCAAAAAGATAAGAACGAGAATCAGAGAGTCGACAGCAGCAGCTGGCCATGTGCATGCCAGCTGGCTAATTACGCAAACCCTAAAGCCTCATAAGTGGCCTCCAGCTAAGCGCTTGACGTTTAACGTAGCGGCGTATGGAGATTTCAGTATTAATAGTACTGGCAATTCTCTATTTTTTTTTTATATATTAAAAAAAATTATGAATAAAATTAT
>JAOTRH010375683.1:0-35728 GCA_034768845.1 Heliamphora exappendiculata | reverse complement strand
TTTATAGTAAACTAATAAACAAATAAATTAATAAGTTATAAACTTATAATAAATAATTAACTAGTAAACTTAAAAATTATAAACTTAAAAACAAAGAAACAAATAAAGTATAAACTTATACAATAAAGTAATAAACTAATAACTTAATAACTTAATAACTTAATAACTAATAGTGAACCATAAAATATAAAAACTAATAAACTTTTAAATAAACTAATAAATTAATTATACATAAACATATAAACTAATAAAATCTAATACTAATAAAATATAACATCATAATAATAAATAAATAATAAACTAATAAGTAATCAATAATACCATAAACTATAAATTTATAGCTAATAATAAAATTATTAAACAAATAAAACAAAAAAAGTAAAAATCCCGCCTGCCCGATCCTTGGCTAGACCCGAGCCCAAGCCCAGTACTCCTAAAGCTTGGACCGACTAAAGCTTGGACCGACCCCTGAACAAAAAAACCTAACCCGACGCAGCTCAAAAATTTGACACGAGCCCGCCGGTCTTGGCCCGCCCGAACCAGGGCCGGGCCGGCCGTGCCAAAATTACATGCCTATCTTAGCGCAATAGTAAAGTTGTCGCTGTGTAAATTATAAATTTTAATTTGATATTAATATAAATTTCGTCGAACTAATTTATGTACAGTATTTGAATGGATTGGTAGTAGTATAAATTTAACTTTTTTTGTAATTCATAATATGATTTTTAAAAAATTATATAATTCAAATTACACAAGCATCACGTGTGTCCGAACGCTAGAATGTATATACGCGAATATAAAGTTCTGGTTCTAACCCTGCTTTGCCCAGAGAAGCGCATAGCAATGGCACTTAGTTATTTAGATACAAAAGTTACGATAATTAACAACCAAAATTGAAGCTAGAAGTTAGAACGATCTGCCGGTCAACGTAATATTTAGAAGTTGCTTGCTCTCGGATATCATTCCATCCCTGAAAAGCACGTATTAGTAAGTAGATTCTCTTCAAGAGAAGACCCCAATTGGATCACTCTGCAGTAAATGTGTGTGAATAATCAAGGAGAATTGGATGATGAACCATTGCCGGAATCTTCTGAATCTGAATCACCAATCATCTTCTCCAGTGAATTTAGATCCCCAGTTTCGGAGAGTGTGTGTAGCTGAAGCTTCTCTGCATCTTTACTGAAAAAATTTGAAACCAGAAAAGAAGACAATATCAGTGAAATTTTATAGGTGTACAGACGGTGACTGAAAAATCAATGGGAAACCGCTTACTCAGCAACTCCAAATACTTCTTTCACGATTAACGAGTTATCCCGCGAACAGAACTCAGGCAACTGGTCCACAAAATACAATCAAACTTTGATGATCAATTCCACAACTTCAAATACAGATGAAATGACGTAAAGAAATTGGTATAAAAAGTTGACCAATTCCGAGTAGCAGATAAAATAATTGTTAGCACTTCAAAGCTTACATAACCGTATTAAATGCATGGCTACATTTAGTAGCCAGTCATAAGCCTAAACATCATAATAAATCACTTGGGTTGACACAGTTTTGGGAAACCAGCTTGAAAAGATATGGTGAGTTCTAGCTGGTGTATAATATTCCTTAAAAATGGAATCAAGTACAATGACAGTTTCCAGACACATGGTTAAAAGAGAAGACCACTGCTTGATAAGAGGCCAAAACTTGATAAATAGAGGTTGTTTAAAATTTTTCTTCAATTGGTTTTCAACTTTCAACCTAAGACAACACACAAATTCTTTGGTGGAAAGAATATAGTTAAGTGTACTAAGTTCTAAAAAAAATGTAGTATACCGAAAATAAAAAGAACATAGGCATGTAGAAGGTTGCAACTTTGGTTATTAAGTACCTTACCTCAGATAGATAATAAACCTTTCCAAAAAGAGTTTGCACAGAAATTTTTCTCTTGAAGCCCTTTTCAGAATATCCTGACATATCCATGACAACTGGACCTAGAATTCATGGACCAGCAACCAACAGCGTCGCATCAATAATCTTTATAAATGATTGATAACATTGCATCCACACCAGATATTCTACTAATTTTAAATTTCTTTCCAACACGTCCTTATTGATATCCATCGTGGCACACAGGTCATATCTGAGGATGCAAGGTAGACACAGTCTCCAGAACATAACACCATTAATATAATTTCACAATTTCACCCACAAGGCAGACAAATTATTTTTTTTTTAGACAGCCTCAAGAACATAACACCATGAATATAATTTCACTATTCCCATGACCAATACATATAATACCGATGAGTTCCAAGAGAGAGTTTTGAGAGCATAAACAATGCAACTGATCATGGATGCACTACAAAATATATAATTGATGGCCACATTGCCCACATATATTTTGGTAAAAAGAACTCCAAATATTGACTAGAATGGGATACATCAAGGAGTAAGTTGCAAAATATCAGCATCATGGCCCATGTGACAGTGTAAAAATCTGCCTGCTTTAAAGCTTTTCAACCTTTTTGTATATATAGCTAATATGATTATACAAGGGTTTAGTAACATATTTCCACATGTCAGTGCTACCTTGAGAAACTAAAATTTCAAAATACGTGAATAGTGAATACATATAATATTTTTGCAACATCTATATTACAATACAGCTTAGTTGATGTGATGTTTATGTATTAATCGGACGGTTAGAACTATTCCTCTCTCAATGAACGGCTCAGATCTCGTTTTCTGGCACGTCCTCCTCTCTACGCAGCCCTCTCTTCCCTCACGTTCTGTAACCAAACCCTCTCTTCTCTCACACTCTGCAACCAAAACCTAACCTCTTCTCTATCTCACCAACAGAGCTCTGATCTGTCTCACCTCGCCGTTGCCAACGCCTTTGCCATCACCTCTCTATTGCTCATCAAGGTAACAACACTCTTTTGCCCTATTATTGTTGTCCTTCGCCATTTTCGCTTCTCCCCTCTCTCATCAGTCACTCATCGACCAGATTTGTCGACCAACGTGGACTCTCTTCGCGACTAGATCTGATCCATGAAGTCCCGAACCAACCCTATACGACCAGATCTATTTTCCAAGAGTTCCACGTAGATGCGGCAATGGAAAATTTGTTGAAACAACTATAACTTTTTCTATACAACTCATTCTGTTATTCTCTCTCTGACTGATTTTCCATCTAAGCTGTCACGCTCTTCTCTCTGCTCCTTTCCCTCTTGCCCTCTTCCTCTTTCCTTTGTGTCTGTCCAGGTTATCGCCGCCGCCGTCTTACACTGCCACCGTCGTCATTTGTTTCAACAGATCTACATGCTCACTCTGCTCCCTGCCCTGTTTGATGGATCTACATCCTCGATTCCAGTATCCAAAGCAATGGGTTGACATCCTTGCTCGCGCTCGGTATCAGCTTTCATCTCTATCATTTTCTTCCTTTTTCATTCATTGCATTTTCATGGCCTAAGTATTTGTTGATCAGATTGTCAAATCTCTGTTCCAATGGAATTGGTTTTATAAGTCCCCATCAGTGTTTTGGGACCAAAATGTGCAAGGAATTTAGTGACAGTAGTTTTTACAATCCCCATAAGTGTTTTGAGCCATAAATCTCTATGATTATGTTCTTGATTACAACTCTTCCGTTGTTGGGTGTTTGTTAGGTGTTTGTTGGGTGTTTTTAATAATATTCTTTTTGAATTTATATGATAATGCTCCCTGCTCCTTTGTTACAATCTCTATGATTATGCTCCCTGCTCTTTTGTTTTTTATTACAATCCCCAAAATTTAGTGACCGTCGTTTTAAAGTATTTAAGTTTCAACTTCATTTGGCCTGAGTATTTGTTGAGTGTTTTTGAATATGTGTTTGCTCTAAATTATTTTTTATTATTGTCCAAAATTAATATTAAATCACATTATATTAGATAATGCCTTCAGCCTGGAGCCTTCAGCTGGAATTAGTGATTTCAATTTGGAATTTACATATTAAAGTTGCATTTGGTGAATAGATGCTGAAATTGAAATATTGAAGCTTGAATTCTATTCTAAAAGTTTAAAAACTGGTTTTAAGTAGGTTGACTAGGTTCTTTAATTAATGACTATCTGTGTTTTTGTTTAATTGATTGGGTTGTCTCAATTTTTGTTCTTAATTAGTGAATCCGTCAATCTCTATCTTCTTTTATTTGCCCGACTGCCAATTATGTGAGCTAACTAAATACCCTTTCTCCCATTGTTCTTGGTTTGATAGGCATTTAATAGATTTCATGCCCTTTATTTCTAAGTTGGTTTTAGAAATCTCATTTGACATTTGGCGACTTAGGTACTATGAATTTTTGGGAAAAGGTTGATTTTTCTTCAGCCTAGATGTTTTATTTTCCTCTCCTTTATGTTATTTGATTATGTTTTGACTTGGGGTACACCCCTTCCTCTCCCTTAAAAAAATTACATTTAAAGAGTAAAATCTCCATCATTGTTAAAATTTATGCTATGAGGATTTTGATTAAGTTATGTTAAAAAAAGTAACTTGGTTGCTCTAAAGTTGCTCGCTCTAATATTAAATTTTTGATTAAATTATAGTCGGGGTTTAGTGTTGATTCGATAATGAATGTTGCTCAATTTTAGGATCCTCTGCCAAATATGCAGTCACTGCGGACCAAACCTAAGGTTATGGTGTTGATTCAGTGGGGTTTAGGTTGAAATTGATGGGAGAATGATGGTTGTTTCTGCCTGCAGCATCAGTGGAGTGGGAATAGGGAAGAGGACAACAATGGAGGAGTTGTTCATGAATAAAACGACTCAGCAAAAACATAAGCATGTCACTAAGAACACGGAGTCAGCAGCAGAGCCTATGGAGCAAAAGCATGTTATTTTCCCTTTGCACTTACTTCAAGGATAGTCATCTTATGGAGTGCAGAATCTGTGCAAATGGTCAACTCCGTATAATCTAAATTTTATTCCAGTTGCCTTTGTATGTTCTATTAAATCACCTAAACATTTCGTCCCAATTTTTCAACACAAATGAAGCCCTTTTTGAAATCCAAAAATGGATCGGACACAAAACACTGAAATGTCATTTTAACTTTTAATCAAATAACTTGCATGCTAACTTGACTACTTTCGTAGGCTACACACCCTTGATCATTTTTTTGAACGTGTAATAAATTAAAAGCATGGTCCTGGGATTAAAAAAAAAAACACTAATTTCTACTTTTCTCTTCTTTATAAGGTAAGAGGAGGAAGTATTGGAGGACTCATGACATCACCAAAAGAAAGAGCTAAAAAAGACGTTGAAGAACTACAATGCAGATTTCAAGTTGGTTAGTAGCAGAGTGGTCATTTTAATTTGCTTTAAATTGTATTAGTTAAATTTGAGTTAAGTTATTTTAATTGAGTTCATCTCGCCGTACCTGGTCAAAATTTTGAGCTTGATCACATAGGTGTTTATTTTGTGTTTGGTAACTAATCAAAAATTAGGAAAAGGATTGTTATATTTTTATTGTGTTTTGTCATTGATCTGTATAAGAATTGCCAGATTGTGTTACTCATTTTCTTGAAGGCACTAAAACTTGATAAAGTGAAACAGTTACCCAGCTATGTTACTAATTTATAAATATTCTTTTATTGGAGGTAGTCCCATTGTAATTTGCTATACATGTGTCATTTTAACGTGCGTACATCTTCTTATGTTGAACACAGTAATATTTATATGTCTGAAGTTTTAAATTGCTCGAGAATTGTTGTTATTTTTAATTGATTTATTACAATTGACTTTTGTAGGTGTATGATACCATAAAAAATATTAGAAGTGCTTTTAGGCACGGGTCATTTCCTAGTTTACTATATTTGAATTATATGCATTTTATCAAATCATACATTTGATATGGAAATTACGCAATCAAGTAAACAATTACAAATTTGGCCATAGATGTTTTTCTTTTTCTTATTCCTCTCTTCTGCAATAAAATAGGCCCAATCCCAAAAACAGCTTAAACCTCACCTCTCAACATGTAGGGCAGCAGGATAGAGAAGTTAACAACGGGAGCTTCTAAGCGCGCACACATTCCTTCTCAGCACACAGACCTTCTCAGTTCATACTAATAATTTCGAAAATTGGAATTTTTCTTTTCAGTACAATTTTTTCTCTTCTGCAACAAAATAGGCCCAATCCCTGCAACGCTACCCTCCACCCTTCTCCGCCATAACGTTCCTCTTCCACAGAGGTCACCACCTTCCTCCATCCCCTTCCCTTCCCCTCCTCTCTCAATACTTCCCCCACCTCAAAACCGCACCCCAAACAGCACCCTTCCCCTCTCTGCCATCCCCCAGCCCAACAACCCCCTCCACTCCACACGCAACCATCTCAAGCACCCCTTTTCCCTCTTGTTAGGGTTTCTAGGCCCCTCCCCTCCACAACCAGCCACCCTCGTGATCCAAATATTTTGCTTACGTTTGGCGCCGACAAACAAAGAAAACATGCAACTTGGTCGGTGTTATGAAACCAAACATTTCAGTGATGGTTTATCTGAACGGCTACTGCACAAGGAAAGAGGAACAGGAGGGCGCGGGAGGGGAGGAAGGAGAGAGAGGGCTGCGCGAGGGAGGGGAAAGAGAGGGTCATGCTAGGTGAGTTGGGGTGGTTGGTGTAGGATAAGGGATAGGCTGGGTGGTGGGGGCTGTTGATGCCAGATGACCAAAAAGATAAGAACAAAAAACAAAAAAGAAAAGGGATCCAAATTAGAAAAAGAAAAGGAAAGAAAGTTCACACTTACAAGAAAAAAACTTGATCTCAATATTAAAACTCAAATCAACTCAATATCATCATTTGTCTAAACCTATTACATAATGGCCTATTTGTAGGCATTCAAGAAAATCATAATTTTAAGGCTACCAAAATAAAAAAAAATTACAATTCCAAAAAACCCTAATTAAAGCTACTAAAAATAAAGATTACAAATTAGGAAAATTCTAATTGAAGTTACCGAGTTTGAAAGATTCCCCTAATAAAATATAAAATATTACTAAAATTACTAAATTCCTAAATCTTAAAATATCTTCAACCTATGCCTTTTAGTCCCCATCTTTTCTCCTCAACTCAAAAAAACTTTCATCTAGAGAGTTATAAAGGTAAAAGCATTTGATGAACTGAAGCTCTTGTTGGCGAAGCACTTGCTCAACTGTGATAGCATGTGACTGGTGAATAACTTCTTCTATAAGATGGTACTCAGAAACTCTATGAAATGACAGATTTGGGAAAAACACATGCGCTAAAAGTGGGAATGTAGCCGTGTTGGCATAAATTCCATCAAACAAAATAAGAGGCTTCGAAGTGCCCCAATTAAGTACCACATCCTCCGTATGAAACATTGGACCAATATTTAAATTCAAAGAAAAATCAGTAAAATGTGTAGGTGGTCCACATTGAAGAATGGCCAAAATATGTCCAAAAGAAGTCAATGTAAAATATTTGATCGGGCTAGAAATCTGAGGTACCAAAGTGATAACAATGCCTTTATATTGAAAATAATTGAGAATATCATCTAAGATACTGTTAATATTAGGTCTTCAAACATGCAAAGCTTTATAATCAATGGACTGGGAAGGAGAATGATCAAACTAAAATTAGTTGACTCCTAATTAAGAGACCAACAAGATGTGCATTACATGCAAGAACAGGCTTAGGATAAAAAATTACTTCCTCCTCTAGATATACCTCTACTACTAAAGCGTCCTTATAGGCATCTTCTAAGCCATTATAAGAGTGCAACATTCCATCTTGTATTTCTTGACATAAGCCATAAAGAAATTGTTCAGCAACATTACATGGGGCGCGGCAAGCGTATGACAATTTTAGTAAAATTTTAACTTTACAAAATAATTAGAGACACTAGAATTTTGTTGCATGAGATTGTTGTCAAACATTTGTTGCCTACGCATTGCTATCATTGATTTTTCAAGGCGATCTATATTGCTCTGTAAGGAGTGCACAAGGCCTTGCATGATGTTCATGTTATCTTCAAAAAAATTCATTTTTTTTAATTCACAAAATCCTAGACCCTTTAACAAATTTTACTAACTCTAATGAATAAAAATATTAATCTCAATTTTCCAGACAAAATAGTACCTTTCTCAAGGCCCTAGAAACTTGTGAATGCTCTAGTAGTTGCACAATAGATCCTCAAAGCAAGAATTGAAGCCCTCCAAAATTGCGTCGCTCAAAAGAGTATTTTTTCCCACAAGAGGTTTTTTATGCTCTTTATTTTAATTTCACTCTTTTTTTGCTCCTTAGTTTTTGTCATTTTTTAACTCTCCTTTTTTTTTACTCCTTATTTTTTGTGGCTTTAGGAGTTTAATGGACTCAGAAGGTAGATTTGTAATGGGATGGGCTAAAAGTTGAAAGAAATAATGGGTCGAAAGTTTGGGTCAAGAAATAGGGTGGGTTAATTTTCTAATATCGGGTCAAGAAAAGGATTGGGCTAACGGTGTGAGTTTCGGATCGGGCCATCTTTAGCAACGAGATTAGAAAGGAGAAGGTATGCTAAGGTTTTAGGGAGGGGGAAAAGGTGTTTTCTAGGGTTTTCTGGTGGCAGCGCACAAAGGAGGAAAGCGGCGGCAAACCTGGGTGGCGAAGGCAGCGGCACAAAGGCAACGCCACAGAGGTGGAGACGGCGGCGATCTAAGGCGACAGAGGCTAAGGATGATGGCATCGATGGTAGCAGTGGCGACTAGGATTGGTGAGGTCGATGGTCGTGACTGGCAGTGGAGGTGAAGGATGATAGAGTCGATGGTGGCACGATGGCTGGTGGTGGTGATCCTAGAGGCTGTGGAGGGTAGCAACGGCGCATGGCGAGGATGAGGGCGGTGGTGGCGCAAGGTGGGGATAAGAGCAGTGGTGGCACAAGATGAGGGTTGAAGTGGCAACGATGGCAAATGATTGCAATGGCGACTGGGGTGCTGTTATAATTGTAATGGGGATGCGGTGGATATGCGACTTGTGGCTGTGCGACTAACGTGATGGTTGTAGGGTCATGGTGGTTGTGTGACTGGAAGTACACCTCAATAAGAACAAATAAAATATTTACTCTGATACCACTCGATGTCGGCCGGCTGGCAAAATGAGAACAAATAAAAGAAAAATGAATCCAAATAAAAGAAATAAAAGAAAAGAAAGTCTACACTCGAGAAAAAAATTTTTGATCATAATATCAAGACTCAAATCATTCAACTCAATATCATCATATGTCTAAACCTATTACATAATGACCTATTTATAGGCATTCAAGAAAATCCTAATTGTAAGGCTACTAAAAACAAAATATCACAATTCCAAAAAATTCTAATTAAAGCTACTAAAAATAAAATATTACAAATG
Source organism: Heliamphora exappendiculata (assembly GCA_034768845.1). Classification (NCBI taxonomy): domain Eukaryota; kingdom Viridiplantae; phylum Streptophyta; class Magnoliopsida; order Ericales; family Sarraceniaceae; genus Heliamphora; species Heliamphora exappendiculata. The sequence continues at coordinate 26,370 of JAOTRH010375683.1, read as the reverse complement.
AGAAAAATTCTTATTAAAGTTACCTAAGTTCAAAAGATTCCAATAAAATCAAAATATAAAACATTACTAAAATTACTAAATTCCTAAATATTAAAATATCTTCAACCTATGCCTTTTCATCCCTTATCAACCGTGTTACCAGAAAACACTCAACCCCTCGCGAATTACGATTTAGAACGCACGTTCCAAAACATAGTACACCTTCATTCCAAAACAATGAATTCAGTAATCCGAAGCAATCCCCATGTCTTTGCTATTTTTTTCTTAAACATTTGCGTTATAAAAAAAATCAAACGCAATAATCTAAAATTTAGAGAAAGTTGAGCTTTAACAAGACAAAAATGCAAAAAAAGTTGGATAATAGTTCTGAGACATGTACATCACATGAACAATTTAAAAAATTATATTATGCTTGATGATATGCTTATCACTTGAAATAAGTACATTATAATACTGTAAGCTATAGAAACCTACTACTATTGTACCATAATTAGGATATGTGGCATACCATATTCCCATTTTTGTTCCTCGTTCCAGAACAATCCGTGTTCTAGGTAACATAGGGTAGGAATTACAGTGGCGGGTGACGGCGATAACGATGACTAGGTGGCAGGGAGAGCATGTTAGTTCATTTTAAAAACTAGGGTTAGAATTTGGTACTTTTCGTAATTTGATTATGAGTATGATCGTAATAAAAAAATTCACTAAATGTGGTGTCCAAAGAACTAATGCGTGTGCATTTAGAAGCTCCCGCTCACAACGGGTGCTTCCACAAAGAAAGAGTACACAAATGACCCTGGTGGTGAAACTTTTGTGAGAATGTACTAAAGCTAGACCTATCCACTTATATAGTAAAGATAATTAATACATAATATATTTATTAGCTACTATAAACATCAAAATCCATGTAAGGCATTGAGAAGAGCCATAGTTTTAAAATGCGGCCGTTACCGTTACGTAACGCCGTTACGTAAGGGTTTCGGTAGCCTCAATCATCCATTACGGTCGATTTTTCGGTATGAAAGAAATACACAAGCATAACGGCCATTACACCTTCCGTAATGGCTGTAACGGTGATATAACAATAGAAACGGACCGAAACGGCACCGTTATGACCGTTATGGCATCGTTACGGCATCGTTACGGCCTGTTTAACAGGATTTTAGGTTGTGAATTATCTTATTTAGTTTTTTTATCTATAGATCCCACGTTTTCTATTATTTCCAGTCTAAAATTATTCATAGTAGTCTGACAAGCCAAATACTACTTGGGCATTGCGAGATTTGTCTAAAATCTTTTCAATTTCTAAACAATTGGCAAATTTTGCTCTTCGTTGTTAACTTTCGATTCTTCAACATGTTCATTCTTCCAGTTTTGACGAGTTTTTTAAGATTTATATTTGCTGGAAGCTAAATAACCCGTTTGATTCAAGATTCATATTTCTTGAAGATCCACTGTCTATAAATTCGAATTCTTATGATACTCAGCAGTCTGTAGAAAACATAATGTTCAAGTACTTTGTTTTTAAGAAAATTGTTCAAGATTCATACTTGTTTACAACCCCCCACCAAAAAAAATTTAGATCTATACAAATTATAGTTCAAACAACAATATAAATTTTAAAATAATGAATTCAAAATTAAATTTTAATTAACAAATCAAATATTGTGCTTTAATATATACAATACTTTACAGTTATTAAAAATTTAATGACATTTTAGTTGTGCATTATGAATTTATAATACATAAATTCATTAATTACTACAAAAAAATAATTAAACTGTTAATTCTAATTAGATTATATAGAAACAAAATTAAGACATATATTGAATCATGTCTAGAAAGTAAACAAAATTCATCAAAAGTTATTTTAAACTCTAATAAATATATTTATGCAATAAAAAGATGTAAATCAGTTATTTTTTATTAAATTGTGCAAAAAATAAAAAATTTCACGGCTCTGGGTACCGCTACCGGTACGCAATGGCTATTACGCCCCGAAACCGCGTGACCGCTACCGTTACTGTTACGTCAATTGCTACCGCTATTTAAAACTATGAGAAGAGCTAACTAATGGTATTAGCCTAGGCACAAAACACTTGTACAAAGGTATTGAGGCCATATACATAATATGTCCCAAACACCAAGACCTAGTGCACACTCCTAAACTCACGGATACTCCTAAACTCGTGTCTGATGCTCTATATTTTGGACACATTGCCAACACAACTCAAGTACTCCCCAAAAACAGCTCATGCAATGGGAACTTTCTACGAAGAAAAACAACAAAATGGGGAACTTAAAAATATACCGAGAGTTACATAATATGTATTGTCAAGTGTCCAAATAATGAATCTAGAGAGATTAATATAGCAAAAAGTTAACCAGAGACAAGGGAGAGTGATCCACGATGATCGCAAACAAGTTATTAGAAATCCGCACCTAAATGAACCTAGGAATCCACACCCAAGGTTGACCTGGAATCCACACCAATTTTTAAAGAAAATACTTTATTCATTCATTCAATGATTCAAAATATAAGCTAATGGCATTTAAATAGGCCATTGAGATAACGATAGATAAAGATGAAAATATAAATAACCAATCTTATCTAAACTAATCCTATCTACACAAATTTTATCAAAACAAATCTTTATAATGCAAATCCTAATCATGACAATTTCTAGAGTAATAAATTTAAATCTAAAATAATTAATATTTATTTAAATATCCTCTAAGATCAAACAAAAATAATCCATTGGGAGATCCCTTTTGTTCACCATCATTTCTCCCCTGCTAGGAGTTAGAACTGTGATGAGACATTGAAAATTGAGGAACCACCAACGACGAGGCATTGTTCAGCACAATTGTGGGTAATATAAAATGCTCCAATGTGCCTCTGTGGCACGAGCGAAGGAGAAGTGGATTTTCTTGGGGTAGGCCCAAAGAAATTAGTTAAGACCACTTTCGATATTGTGGCGCTAACCTAAAGACTACTCGGAAATGAATCAAATTTTTCACAAGAAAATTAACATTAGTGTCCACATTCAATGAGAATTCATATCACATCTTGCATGAAAGTCCAATTTATGGGCAAAATGAGTAAGAGAAGTAGTTTGGATAGGTGGGAAGACAACTGAATGGGATTGGGTTAGTGATAGATTAATGGTGACTGATGTAGGGGAAGAATCAAGGGATGGATGGACATGACAACTACTACAAACGAAGTCAAATGAGGCAAATGCTCAAGTAGTTCTTTTGGTCTCTTCTTGACAAGTATTTGATACACTATTAACATCTGGTAGGTCAATTACGTGTACTAGTGGGCAAATAGGAACATCCTTATCCATTAAACTTTCTATGTGATGAAACGCATTTTCTGGTTCAATTGGGGATGAATAGGAACAGGTGGGCATCAAAGAAATGGGCATAGGTAACAGTTCGTGAGTTTTTACTTTGGGCAGTAGCAGCTTAAGCATGATAGGCTTACCATTATACCAAACTCGGTAACAATTTCCTGGTCTTATAGTAGCACTCACATCACATATCTAAGGACGATTAAGAAGAACAGCACCACCATGTAAAGGTGGAATGTCACAATAAACATTTTCTACATAGAACCCACCCATATTGATGGCCACTAAACATCTCGTGGAAACAAAAATTGTAGAAAAGGTGCCGAGTAACCTTTATAAGGCAGTGATGTGGCTCAATCACAAGTTTTCCTCCTGAATATAAGACTCAAAAACAATACTTATAGGAAAACTCTCATCAATGGCAATTTTTCTATTTTGTTCTCAATATACAACTGTGTAAAAATTACTAGTAACTTGGTCTGGAACAACTATTGGAGGACACCACAAATACACAAGGAAGGCAAAGCAAATATCTTGAGTAGCATGAATACAAGACATATCCTAAGTATAATGAATAGAGCACCTATCCTAAGATCAAGTAAGAGGATGATTCCATATTTGCGTCATAGTATGACCACAGGAAAAAGATCTCATAGATGTATGTTTAGAAAAAGAAAAAAAGAAAAAAAAAACATGATATGAATCACGATAGCTCATTATGACACAAGGGGAAATGAATAATTAGAACACAAAATAATGGACCTTTAGCAAGAATTACAGATTCCAAAAATATAAATACTTAATGCAATTTTAGTAATGAAAAATATGGACCTTCTTCAAGATGATTGAATCCCAAGCATGTGCTCAATTAAGGCAAAGATAGATCCGGAAACAATAACCAACACCCAATGAACAACAACCAACACCTAGGAGCTAACAGCGATGCCATGGCTGATGATGGTGGTGCCACAACGCTGGATACGATAGTGCTCGATGGAAGTGTGCTATCAACGAATCATGTAGTCAAATCGCTGAATGTTAGCTGATGATGGTGGTAGGTCGATGGTGGTAGGTCAAATGCGAGACGGTGGGGCAAGAATGGCTAGATCTAGCATGCGTCGGAGTGATGGAAACGCATAGAGACTGTGCGTCAATGGGTACAGGATGTCGTGGGAGCTTGTCTTTCTTGATGGTAGTTGATGGCGTCGATTAGGTCTCTGAAGAAGGGACGCCGACGAGTATGGTCGTGGGGTAGATCTAGTGTTAATGGAGGTCGGTGAAGGAAAGGTCGCGATCTTTGGTGTTGGTTAGATCTAGTGTGGTCATGGGGTGGATCGTCGGCACTGACGAAGACCAGAGTTGGTTGAACGGGTGGTCATCGACACTGACGCAGGTGGCTAGGGTTTGTTGATGGTTGATGTCGCTGAGCAATGGCGGTCGCGATGGGGATGATGGCCTTTAGAGGTGGTCCCAATGATGTGGTCGTCGAAAATTGTTGTGGGGTCGCTGATCATGGCTCTCGAGGTTGCCGGCAATGGCTTTGAAGGTTGATGACACTAGTTTCGCCAAAGATGGTGAGAGCACATGGGTTTAGGTTATGTTTGTTTGGCGACAACTAAGGTCCCAGCTGCTGAACTCTGCTCTCTTTTTTTTAACCACTCTTTTCCCTTAGTTTTTTTCTTTTATGTTAAGATAAGGGTATTATTGTACTTTTGGTGTCTTATTATATAAATAACAAATGGTAGGGAGTAAACCCTAATTCTGTGTTCTCTCATTTCACTATCACAATAATTCTCTCCTTGCCCTTTCTCTTATGTTCTCTATGTCTTGCATCAATTCTAACGTGGTATTAGAGCAAGATCCTTTTGTAAGAAAAAAATAGTTTTTTGTTTGTTCTAATTCATTTTTTTTCTTCTTTTTCGTTCCTTTTCTTTTCATGAACTTGTAAAAAAAAAAAAAAACAGAGATGATCGAACTGATCAACTGCTTCTCCAGATCAGTGCTATGATTTTTGTTTCTTTTTTCTGGAATTTTTGGAATTTTGTTCGAATTTTTTGAGTCTTCTGCTGCCGCCTAGGGTTTTTTCAAAACTCGCGATTGTGGCGCCTTTCAGTCTTGATCGATGGCTTCTTCTTACTCCATAGGTGCCGATTAGAGGTATTCAAGGTCTTCCAAGGGTCGATTGAATCGTTTTTCATGTTTTTCTAGTTGAATCACAGTCACGCAACTCAGGTTCTTCGCAATACGCCTGTGTTCCGCCTGTTTTTGCTTTGGTTGCTGGTCCTCATCTCCAGGCTGCCGCCTAGGGTTTTAACAGGCTTTACAAGGCTCGAATCGAACCCATAGTCGATTTCAGGTTGCTTTCCAGGTGCGGCTAGGATTTTTGAGTTGATTTCAACAGATTTCGACTTGTTTGGGATCAGTTCAAGTTCGGCCAGTCTTGCTTGAAGCTCCTTGGGTGTTTGTGAAGTACCACACATCGCGGCTAAATATGCTCTATAGTCTATCAGCTTCTGCTCGGGTTTCTAGCCGTTTCTTTGGTCTGTTTTGGTCTTGCTGCAATTTGGTATGACATTCTGGCTATTTGTGGTGCTTTAGTGGTTCAGGTCTATGAGATTTGCTTCTGTTTACAGTTCCTTGCCTCCGTCTATTTCGTTCTGCTTGTTCTTGGTTTCCCATGACCATGTCTAATATAGGAAAACCTTCTTATAATCCTGAAGACACTGGATTGATTCGTTCAATGACTCCTACTGATAGTCCATCTCTTCAGATCAGTCCTGTCAAGTTAGATGGAAGCAATTATTTGATCTAGTCTCGTGCCTACAGTTTAGCCATCGCTGCTCATGGTGTATCTGGGTACATTACGGGTGAAACTAGACAGCCAACCATTATGGGACCTCGCACTCGATGGATAGAGGAAAATGGTCTTATCATGTACTGACTATTACACTCTATGCAGCCCTCCATTAGTCGCAATTTTTTACTTCTGGATACAGCACATAAAATTTGATCTACCGCTGCTCAGACTTATTCTCAGACTAGAGATGATGGCTAGTTATACGAGTTGAGGAAGAAACTCCGTGGGTTAGATTAGAAAGACCAGTTCCTGACTCAATATTATGCTGACTTGACAAGCTTGTGGAGTGAGATTGATTATTATCAGGACTTCCAATCTTTTTGTATTACTGATGCTGCTGCTTTTCAGAAAATGCTAAAAAAAAAGAGCGTGTATGACTTTCTTGCCGGCCTCCATATTGACTACGATCCGATCCGTGTTCAGATTTTAAGTCGTGATCCGTTTCCCACCTTATGATAAGCACACACTTATGTTCAGCAGGAAGAGAGTTACCATCATTTTATGGTTCCTCTTTCCACTCAGGAGCGTTCTATGTTGACTGTCACATCTATTCCTCACTTAAGCCAGCCTAGTCAGACCAAATCTGGGGACAAGCCTGATTCAACAACTCGAGATCAGCTGCGCTGTGAGCATTGTGGTAAATTCCGTCATACTATTGACCATTGTTGGAAGTTACATGGTCGTCCTACTTCAGGCCGTGGCAGTGGACATGGTGATGGCTATGGTGGCCCTATTCTCTCCCACGCTCATCTTTCTGAGATCCCTGCTACCATATCTGGCAAGGCATGCCGCCCTCTCTCTGACGTCGAGTTGACTACTCTCAGGCTCATGATGACTCGGGCAGACATCTCATCTTCTACATCCTCCACTTCTTCCTCCAACTTTGCTCATTCAGGTATATCTCTTATTGCACTTAGTGCTGTCGCCTCTCCTACTCCGTGGATTATGGACTCCGGAGCCACTGATCATATGACTAGCTCATCTACTTTATTTTTCTCTTACTCTACTTGTTCTGGTAAAGATAAAGTTAGAATAGCCGATGGTTCTTTATCTTCTATATATGGCAAAAGTTCTATCCAATGCTCTTCTTTGCTTTATCTGTCCTCTGTCTTTCATGTTCCTAACTTTTTTACTAACCTTTTATCTATTAGTTGTCTTACGAGTTCCTTAAACTGTTCTGTAACCTTTTTTCTACTCTTTGTCTTTCAGGAACTGGAGACGGGGAGAATGATTGGCAGTGGTAGTGCACATGGTGGTCTGTACTTACTGGATGTTCCGTCTTCTACTTTTCCTTTACCTTCATAATCTGATCAGGCTCTCCATGTTGATACTGAAACCATCCTTCTATAATTACATCAGTGGCATCGCCATTTGGGGCACCCCTTTTTTTGGAGCTTTAGAGAGATTTTTTCCTTCTTTAGTTCAAACATTGTTCTAGAAATAACTTTTTGTGCGAGGCTTGTGAACTTGCAACACATAAGTGATCTGTTTACCCTTCAGTAAATAAACGTAGTGATTCCCCTTTCACGATTATTTATTCTTATGTACGAGGTCCCTCACCTATTACTTCTATTTTTGGTTATCGGTGGTTTGTGACCTTTAATGATTGTCATTCCCATGTTACTTGGGTATATTTACTTCGCACTAAAAATAAAGTTTTTTTTGGTTTTCAAAATTTTCATCGTATGGTCCGCACCCAGTTTGATGCTAACATCAAGATTCTGCGGACTGATAATGGAACCGAGTATCTTGATGATGGTTTTCGTGCCTATCTCGAGACTCCTGGTATTCTTTTTCAGACAAGTTGTGTACGCACTCCTAAGCAAAATGGAGTTGCCGAACGTAAAAATCGCACATCTTCTTGAGGTTGCCCGTTCCCTTCTTCTTACTATGCATATTCCCAAGTCCTTTTGGAGTGAGGCAGTCCTTGTTGCAGCTTATCATATCAATCGTTTGCCCTCTTGTGTTCTTCAGTTCAAAACCCCTTTAGAGCTTCACCCCGGGTCTCCACCTGTCTCTTCTCTTCTACCCCAAATTTTTGGTTGCACTTGCTTTGTTCATGCATCAAAACACCCCGATGGAAAATTTGACTCTAAGGCCATCAAGTGTGTTTTTCTTGGCTACTCTGCCACCCAAAAGGGTTATAAATGCTATGATCCGGTCACCCGCAAACAATTTGTCAGTATGGATGTTACCTTTGGAAGTCTGAGTCTTTTTTTCGCTCTCCTACGCCATCTCTTCAGGAGGAGACATCTACACTAAAAGAGATGGTACCATCGGATACACAGATTCAAGCGTCTCAACAAGGTTTAGTTTTTCCAAATCTTACCTCGCAAGCTCTTCTTCCTAGTGAGGGGGAGACGGAACCCAGTAAAGATAGAACTGAGCAGGATGTTGGTGGACGATTAGACAGAAAGGATCTGCATAATTACACTCGATGCTCGAAAGATCAAACGGCTCGTGTGCAACTACCATCTTGCCCGTTGCTATCTCCGTCCTCCAGTTCAGACTCTCTTACTGATCCACCTGGGAAGGAGTCCTCTGTTGTTGATTTTGATACTTACCATTTACCTATCACCCTTCGAAAAGGTGTTGGGACATGTACTCAACACCCAATTTCCTATTTTGTCTCATATAACTCTTTGTTAGCTCCATATCGTGCTTTTGTCTCGTCCTTGTTCACTATATCCATTTCATAGGGTTGGAAGGAAGCCATTGAGGATCCTAAGTCGAAGAAGGCTCTAGTTGAGGAGATGACTGCCTTGAAAAAGAATGGTACTTAGGAGTTAGTCTCACTTTCAAAAGAGAAGAAGGCAGTTGGGCGTAAATAGATTTTTACAGTAAAGCACAAGGCAGATGGATCAGTTAAAAGTTTCAAAGAGAGATTAGTGGCTAAGGGCTTTACCCAAACTTATGGTATTAACTGTCATGAGACTTTTGCTCTAGTAGCCAAAATGAACTTAGTTCGGGTCCTCTTATCCTGTGCTGCTAATATGGGTTGGCCTCTCTAGCAGTTGGATGTGAAGAATGCATTTATTCATGGAGATCTAGAAGAAGAGGTATATATGAATGTACCACCGAGCTTCCCATCTTGTGAAACTGAAGATAAGATGTGCAAATTGAAGAAGGCCTTATATGGACTAAAACAGTTCCCTCAAGCGGCGTTAGATAGATTCTTCAAGGCAATGCTAAGATTTGAGTACTGACAGAGTCATGTAGACCATACTATGTTTATCAAGCAAAGCAATAATAAGATCACCGTTCTTATTGTGCATGTTGATGACATATTTCTGACATGTAATGATTCTGATGAGGCATCCTGTTTTAAGGCAAACCTAGCAAAAGAATTTGAGATGAAAGATCTGGGAGCGCTACGATATTTTCTTGGAATTGAGGTGGCTAGATCAGATAATGGAATTTTCATTTCTCAAAGAAAGTATATTCTCGACCTTCTAAAGGAAGCTAGTATGTTCGGTTGTCGACCTGTAGATTCACTTATTAAGGCTAATCATCGTCTCAATAGTAGTGATGGAGAACCGGTCGACAAGGGTTAATTTCAGAGACTTGTGGGAAGATTAATATACCTATCTTACACCAGACCTGATATTGCATATGTTGTGGGAGTGGTCAGTCAGTTCATGCATGATCCTCGTAGTGTACATCATGACGCTGCCTTTCGTATTTTGCGATATTTTGCGATCCTCGTAGTGTACATTCTGGCAAAAGGCTCCTGTTCTTTTATCATGGCCATATGACATTAGAAGCTTTCACAGATGCAAATTGGGCTGGTTCAGTTGATGACAGACGATCTACCTCAGAGTATTACACATTTGTAGGAGGCAACCTGGTTACTTGGCGAAGTAAAAAGTAAACAATAGTAGCTCGATCAAGTGCAGAGGCTAAGTATAAGGCTATGGCACATAGCATTTGAGAACTCATCTGGCTCCAAGTACTATTAAAGGATTTGGGTATTAAGTGCGACAAACCTATGAAGTTGTACTGTGACAACAAGGTTGCCATTAATATCGCTCATAACCCTGTCCAGCATGACAAAACAAAGCATATAAAGATCGACCGACACTTGATTAAGGAGAAATTGTACCAGGGCTCAACTTGTATGCCCTTTGTAAAATCTGCAGATCAATTAGCAGATATTTTTACTAAAGAGTTTAGTAGTAAAATGTTTCAACCTATTGTATGCAAGTTGGGCATGAGAAATATCTATGCATCAACTTGAGGGGGAGTGTTGAGATAGAGGTATTATTATACTTTTAGTGTCATATTATATAAATAACAAGTGATAGGGAGTAAACCCTAATTCTGGGTTCTCTCTCATTTCACTATCACAATAATTTTCTCTTTGCTATTTCTCTTCTGTTCAGCATCAATTCTAACACTTTATTTTACTCTTACTAAAGAGAAAGGAAAAGAAGAAGAAGAAGAGTTGATTGACCACTAAAAAATAAGAGAGTTGCAAACAATTTCTCTAAACATGAGTATATATAACATAGATAGTAAGACTAAAGGACGCAAATAACCTTGAACTACTAAAGCATAACATTTAACACTTCCCCTCAAATTGGTGCATAGATATCCTTCATGCTCAATCTGCATACAACAGACTGGAAGACTCTTCTACCAAGCCCTTTAGTGAAAACACCGGCTGGCTAATTTTTGGATTTCACAAACGGCATACAAATCAAACCCATATTCAACTTGTCCTCGATGAAATGCCTGCCAATACAATGTGTTTAGTCCTGTCATATTGAACAGGATTATGAGCATTGCTCAGAGAAATATTAATGGCAGTTTTAGTATTGCAATATAATCTCATCGGAGCATTACCATACGCACCCAAGTCGCCCAACACAACTTGAAGCCACATAAGTTTACAAATGCCATGGGCCATTGCCTTATATTCTGCCTCTGCACTAGATCTAGCCACCATCGCTTGCTTCTTTTTTTTCCAAGTTACTAGATTTTCACCCACAAAAGTTCTGTAACTTGAGGTAGATCTTTTATCGTTAACAGAACCAGTTGAGTTAGCATAAGTGAATGACTCCAATCTCAATTGACTATGATTTGAAAACAAAAAGGCCTTTCCCATGAGGATTATGCATATGTGGACTAATAACCCCAACTACATATGCAATATCTAGACGTGTATAACAGAGGTATATCAATCTCCTAATAAGTCGTCGGTACCTTGCCTTATCAACCGGGTCACCAATGCCTCCACTAAGCTGATGATTAGACTCAATAGGCAAATCCAATAGTCAACAACCCATCATACCAATTTCCTTAAGAAGATCTAGAATATACTTCTTTTGGGAAATGAAGATTCCCTTATTTAATCTAGCAACTTCAATCCCAAGAAAATAACGTAAGGGCCTCAGATCTTTAATTTCAAACTCTCTGACCAAATAAGCTTCGAGCTGTGAAATCTCTTCCATATCATTACCTGTCACAACGATATCATCGACATACACAATGACGACAACAATCTTATATATACCTCGCTTAGTGAACATAGTATAATAAGTACGATTTTCCTTAAAACCAAATCTCAACATCGCCTTCAAGAATCAGTCAAACCTAGCTCTACGGGATTATTTCAACCCTTACAACACTTTCTTCAAACGACAAACCTTCCTTTCAGTGGAGGATGATGAGAATCTAGGGAGGGACATCCATATACATTTTCCTCTTCAAGATCACCACGTAAAAAGGCATTCTTCACATCTAGCTGCTACAAGGGCCAACCCAAATTAGCTGCACAAGATAGGAGAACTTGAACCGAACTCATCTTTGCTATAGGGGCAAAGGTCTCCTGGTAGTTAATGTTATACATTTAAGTGAATCCCTTAGGAATGAACCGTGTCTTGTAACTCTCAACAGTCCCATCTCCTCTCTACTTAATAGTGAACACCCATTTGCAACCCACAGGTTTCGTTTAGAAGAGTAACTAACCCCCAAGTGGCATTCTTGCTTAGTGCTTTCATCTCCTCTACCATAACTTCTTTCCACTTAGGTCAGTGAGAGCATCTTTCCAACCCTGCAAAATAAATATAGAGGACAAAGACGAAACTAAAACACGATACAAAGGGGACAAAGTGTAACGACCCAAGTGGACAACTAGGCCAATAACTTGAATAAAAAGCCTAACAACACGACCCAAAATACTTAAGCCAAGTTATTAGTAGTAACCCACAAGTTTCTTTATATACCGAAATTATTTTCTATCTCCTACCTATTGTTAAAAACTGCTAAGATCCTAAGATTATGTCTATGATTTTAATCAAGAAATATTCGGACAGGAAAACGCCTAAACTAACTCCAGATTAAAATTTTTGATATTGAACAATCAAAATAAAACCCAGTAATACTCTCAAAGTTAGTTTTAGGATTATACCTTTCGAAATCTAGTTAGATGATTTCGGTTGCTGCAACAATTTCTAGTAAACAATCCGCAATGGTTTTTAACTTCTAATCAAATCTCTAACACAAGCCTTCTGCTGTATTTCCGAATGCTAGAACACAAATAAAGTGTGGGCTTTAATCTATCGTGATCTTTAAAGCCTGTCTAGTCACCTATTCTTTGGATTCACAAGACGTGGAAAGTCTAGGATTGATATTGATTAACTGACGACTAGGTTTTATAACCGCATACAAATAGGCTATAGCAGGGACCTGTTGAATAAATAAGACAGGAGCTTCTAATGTAATTATGAAATCCTACTTTAACCCAGAAGGAATTTCATAAAAGCATAAATTTATTACACTAAAAAATTATAATTACGCTCCCAGTCTTATTCACAAAACCGAAGTATTCGAACTCCTGTTATTAAATGCTTATTTATTCTCCCCACGTTAAGATTACAGATGCCGCCGATTAAATTAAATAATTGACAATTATATTTAATCGACTTCTTAAAAAATTCCTTAAGATTTTACGCTTAACTTATTTGACTACCGGATTATAAAATCCACCTATAGGGTTTGGCTTAGTCAAAACTTATAAGCTTCCTTAAGGAGATATCATCAATCTCGATATTTTGGAAGGTGAATTCCGTCAATAATTAATATCCACCATATAATTAATATCGTTATCTAACTCACCAGAATTATTGACCCGTAAAAGAACGCACCCTCTAATGAATCAAAACAACGAATAATAAAGATATGTAAATAATAATTATTTTGGAATTAAGAGCATAAGCACTCATAATAATCATGGAGGGTGAATTAATTTATATAGTTAGTATAAAATTAATTACCACAACTTGATCATGTTCAATACACAATGTGTACTAACACAGTGAGTCAGAATAATTGTCGAAACAATTATCGTTTTCCGTAATCAAGGCAGATCTACTAAAGCATTGTGCTACAGTCGTACCGATGGTTTGTCCAATTTCATCTAAGACTGTGAACTAAAAACTTATATTCTGCAAAACCTTAATCTGGTCTTTTGTGAGAAAGCCGAACCCTACACACCAAATTAAATACTATGTGATTAATAAAAGACACACATGCACAACATTAAATAAATAATGAAACACATACATTACTCATTAAGATTCTCATAAAATAAAAAAACTAATTTTAATAATAAATAAAATTAACTACTAAAACCAAAACCATGATTTTTAGTATACAACCCTAACACCACTGATGTGGGATGGGGTATAACAATATCCCCCACTCAAATACGCGACGCCCTCGTCCCGTGGCCTAAGTTCTTCTCCTGGTTGGGATGTGAATAGCAGCCTATTAGCAGATACATAGCAGCCCATAAGCGTATACAAGGTATACAACCTCGGGGCCTCTACCCCTCTCTGAAGCCTTTACTTCTCTATCCACACCACCACGGAGCCCTACATGGGAACCAGGTTTGGCTCTGATACCATTTGTAACGACCTAAGTAGACCACTGGCCTAATAACTTGAATAAGAGCCTAAAAACGCAGCCCAAAAGCTTAAATCCAAGTTATTACTAGTAGCCTACATGTTTAATTATATACCAGACTTAATTTCTATCTCCCACCGATGTGGAATGGAGTATCACAATATCCCCCACTCAAATGTGCAACGCCCTCGTCGCTTGGCCCAGGTTCTACCCCTAGTTGGGATGTGGATAGCAACCTATTAGCGGACACAAAACAGGCCATAAGAGTGCACAAGGTATACAACCTCGGGGCTTCTACCCTTATCCGAAGCTTCTACTCCTCTACCCACACCACCACGGAACCCTACATAGGAACCAAGATTGGTTCTGATATCATTTGTAATGACCCAAGTGGACAACTGGCCTAATAACTTGACTTAAGCATTTTGAGCCGCGTTGTTACACTATTTATCCACGTTATTAGGCCAGTTATCCACTTTAATCATTACAAATGGTATCAGAGGCAATCCTGATTCCCATGTAGGGTTTCGCGGCGGTGTGGGTAAAGAAGTAAAAGCTCCGGAGAGGGGTAGAGGCCCCAAGGTTGTATATTTTGTGCATGTTTATAGGATGCTTTGTGTCCACTAATGGACTGCTATCCACATCCCAACTAGGGATAGAACCTGGGCCACGCAACGAGAGCATCGCGCATTTGAGTTGGGCATATTATGATACCCCATCCCACATCAGTGGGAGATACAAATTAAGTCTGATATATAATGAAACATGTGGACTACTACTAATAACTTGGGCTTAAGTTTTTGAGCCGCATTGTTAGGCTCTTATTCAAGTTACTAGGCCAGTGGTTCACTTGGGTCGTTACACAAGAAGTCATATGAAACAAACTTTAATATGGGATAGTGAGTACAAGTCCTAACTCTTTTTCTAGGAGCAATAGGCAGGTTCAAGTCATCAGCTTCCTTGAGTATTTTCTAGAAGAGAATCAACAGGGGGCTTATCACTTGAGATAGTGGGAGGAATAACCACTGGAGTTGGAGATGACGACTCGCTAGGTAACATATGGCTCTTTTGAATGTTTTCAATAGGTTTTGAGATCAATCCTATTCAATCTGGGCTCCCCCTCACCATCCAATCCCTGCTCCCCCCACACCAAAGAAATGAGACAAAATGGACAACATCGAAGACATGTCTTCTTCAATATTAAGCTCCCCTGAAAAGGTCGCAAAGAGACATAAAAGGACTCGGATTCCCAAAAAGTGCATGGTGACATAAACCTTACGAGAATGAAAATCAAAACACTTAGTAGCCCTTTTAAGTAGGAGAATAACCAATAAAAACACACCGCAAATCCTTGGGATCAAGTTCTCCACGAGAATGGGAAGGCGTGTGAACAAAACACACGCAACCAAATATTTTGGGTGGAAGATAAGGACTGGAAGGAATTCAAAGGGACACTTAAAGTCATGAACATTGGATGGCATACGATTAATAAGGTAGGCAGCAGGAAGAACATCACCCCAAAAAGATTTAGGAATGTGCATAGTGAACATGAGAGCACAAGCAACCTCAAAGAGATGCGATTTTTCCGTTCAATAACCCCATTTTGCTCGAAGGTACCAGCGCAACTTGTTTGTAAAGAATACGCTGCTCTTCAAGGTATGCACGCAACGCACCATCAATATATTTCGTCCCATTGTCACTACGAAGAACTTTGATGTGGGTTGAAAACTAATTGAGAACCATTTTGTGAAAGGCTTGAAACCAAGAAAATACTTCATTTTTGGTTCGAAGCAAATACACCCACGTAACACGTGTAGCAATCAATAAAAGTAATAAACCAACGATAGCTAGACAAAGAGACAGCATGCGAAGGTCCCCAGACATCAAAATGAAGAACCGTAAAATGAGAAGTACTTTTATTAATTAAAGGATAACAATAGCGTTTATGCTTGGCACAGCACAAGCATCACAAGCAAAACTATTCCGATGGCAAGTCATAGTTCAAGTGCAAAAAAGTTTTTCTAAAACACCAAAAGAAGGATGTTCTAAATGAAAATGCCACTGATACAAAAGAGAAAGAGAAGATCGAGTCATAACCTTCAATGCCTGCCCAGAACCAAACGAGAAAGGAGAGGCAACATCCAAAAAACACAGGGTCCCATGTGCTCTACCACTACCAATCATTCGCCTCGTAACCAACTCCTAAAAGAGACAATGAGTAGGAAAAAAAGTCACAAAGCAACTCAAAGAGTTGGTAACACTACTAATGGAAAGCAAATTAGTTGAAAAATTAGAAACATGAAGAACATAGGAAGGGGATAAGGATGAAGAACAACATATAGAACGTTTCCTGATAAGGAACCATCGGCTATTCTAAGCTTATTCTTACCAGAACACGGAATATACAAATGAAAAAGGTTTGAAAAACTTGTCATATGCTCCAAAAAATAATTTAAATAGATGGAGAGGAAATACTGAGTGCACTTGCATGAATACCTAAGTAGGCGAAAATTAGAGGAGGAAGGTGGATCAGAAGGTATGGTAACAGAAGTGTCAAGACAAGCCATCAAATGCCTGAGAGTGTGCAACTCTTGCTGGGAAAGAGTAATGTCACTAGAAAGGCTTAGGGAAGTCCCAACGACATGAGTAAAAGGACAAACAGTACGACCAACACAAGTACCACCATGCCCTCGATTACGGCGACCATCCAACTCTAAACAATGCTCCTTATTATGCTTGTCTTTCCCACAATGATCACAATGTAAAAGACCTCGATCGACACTGGGTCCTTTGCTACTAGACTTAGAATGGCTCAATCTACCATATCGAAGAGCAAGTGAGACGGCTAAAGCAGATTGGTTCCGACTAGGAAGATGCACCATAGCACTATGTCAGTTCTCCTCTTATTGAAAGCAAGCATAAGCTTCTCACAATGTAGGAAAATGATGATTCATACTCCATATTTAGGCCATCAAGAAAATTATACACGTTTTGTCTCCATCATCGCTTGAAATGTAACTGCATGCAGTGAACCGACAGTCGAAAACTCTAGTAATGGTCAAACTCCTGCCATAAACTACTCAACTTAGCATAATATTCAGCAAGAGATCGAT
Source organism: Heliamphora exappendiculata (assembly GCA_034768845.1). NCBI lineage: Eukaryota > Viridiplantae > Streptophyta > Magnoliopsida > Ericales > Sarraceniaceae > Heliamphora > Heliamphora exappendiculata. The sequence goes on along the minus strand of JAOTRH010375683.1, from coordinate 9,136 downwards.
ATGTCTAATTCAACCCACGATTCTTCTTTCGTAAATCATAGGCTTGAGCATCGTTACCCCTTTATCAATATGTCTATGTTGCAGTTGTTCAAAATTTATGCGCAATATCTTACAGTAAGACGATAGAGTTATCGTCGTGTGACCTGGAGGTTACAGGTTTAAGGCGTGAAAACAGTCTCTTGCAAATGCAAGGCAAGCCTGCGTACTATAGACCCATTGTGGTCCGCCCCCTCCCCGAACCCCACATAGTCGGGAGCTTCATGCACCGGGCTGCCATTTTTTATCTTGCAGTAAGACGATACGGCTAGTAATAGGTTGCATCGAATTGATCAACCAACTCATAACCAAGGCATTCTCTAAGGGCCACATCTTACAAGCTGGTCCATTTGTCCCTGGTTCCTTACTCTCCTATGTTATAAATCCAGTCAAGCCTTGAGCCGTAATAACCAGGCTACAAGAACGAGACTAGATTAGACAGATGCTACCGTCCAACTTCACCAGACTAATCTAAAAGGAACCGCCATGGTGTCCTTAGCGACCCATCACTGGCTCTTCACTGATACTGTAAGTCTTACAAAGATCCATCATCCCCAAAACTCAAAAAGCGGCACAACTCAGTCAGCGAAAACTAGGTACAAAGGCCACGGTAGAAGTAGAACTCAAATGATAGGAGAAAAACTGAAATTCGAACAAATGATATAAATAAGCTCAAATATGAATCTTCTAGAAGCCAAAAAACACGAAACCAGCAAGAACTGAACCTCCTTGAAGCCAAAGAGATGCAAATCAACAAGAATCCAAGCAGATGTTTGGCAAAGAAGGATATTCGAACTTCCTAGAAGTCAAAAAATAGTAAACCAGCAAGAACAAGCAAAATCGAACTTCCTCAAAGTCAAATCGGATAAAACCAAAGCTCTTTGAAGCGAAAACAACTTCCTTTCGGATTGTGATTGTGTTGCATTAACAATGCATCCACATTCCCTCTCTTAACCTTTGAGAGATTGATGTTTTCATGGACCAGCTTAAAGGTTCTCATCCCTAGGTACCAGGGCAACTAGAGTTCCTTGGAAATGTTAAAGTTGAATTTTCATATGCTAAAAACGAGCACTATGATGACTTCCTAGATCTGGAGGAACGACGCCCTGTCCTTCGTAACACCAAGCTTGCCCGAAGGAAGTTTGGTTGTCGCATGAAGGCTTTTACCAAATGAGGGATGAACTGTTGACACAAGCTCCAAAGGCGGTTCATTGCTTCTGAGCTGCGAAACAAAAGCTTCATGAATGTAGTGACCTAGAGGCTAGGCTAGAGAGAGATTTTTATGACCATTCACTTAAGAAATTCCATGATCTTTTAACACTTTCCCTCACTACTTTAAAGTTGAAGCTTAATGTACTTAGATTTCCAGTTGCGAGGACAATTATATATAAAAGAATTGGTTCATTTTAATTTCTGCCTTCTCAAAATTTATTAAAACCATTGCTCTTTCATTTTTGTGCTTTTCAAAATACAAATATTTGTTTATATCTGTACTTTGTGATTCTCTGTAGAGTACATGGTATTTTGGACGTCAGGTCAAAGCAATAAAAGCTGCATTTAATTTTCTCGTGCCTTTCACCTGACATTCCACCTACTTCTTCGCTTCGTTCTGTAGCCTGGCCTATAAATACAGGACCAACTCTCAATTCCAACAAACACCAAGGAGATACAGAACATCAGCAATGCTTTCAAACCCTTTTTCCTTGCAAAAATGCTTCTTGTTTACAAGCCTTCTTCTTATGACATGAGCTGAGCCGGAAAACTATTCCCTTGGTGTTGTCAAGGAGCGATGCTTTTACCCAAATTCCTGCCTGTATGCAAGCAGGAGGCTAAGCAATTGATCTACCGTGCGATCACCATGGGGTATTGGCATACATCTGAAATTGCTCTTGGGTTCGCAACTCACTCCATCATGCATGGTTTCAAATGGTGCCAAAGCTCTTTAGCTGACATATCGATATGTGTTCAGCCTATCTTCTCACTTGCCTTCAACAGGGGAAACAAACACCCACGGTTATTTTTCAACTGTAGCTAAAGCCTAGCAGAAGACTAACTACAAAGCCTGTATGCCAAAATTTCTTCCACCTCCAACAGCTTCTAACTTCAACATGAAGATCTTCCCCGGGAGCTGCTCCTCTAAAGATCTAAGATCTGAGGTCTAAACATTGGATTTTGAAGGTCTTAAGGATTTTGAATCCCTTTACCTCAAGACCACTAGATGGGATATTCACAAGCTCTTTTGTAATCTGAATCACATCTTATTGTACCCAGTTATGTACCCAGTCATGAATGAAAATGTATACATTCATGTTATTGTACTGAGCATTACTTCAAAACAAACTACATGATTAATTCAACAAAAGAAACATATTTGTCATGCACAAGTGTAAAGTTTAAGGATAACTTGTTCCCTCAAACCATTCATGGCTTTCAGTGAACTATTAATTCTTCGAAGGATTAGTGACATCTTAATTTGCTACGAAAGGTTTATTGACTATGCATTGGTTGTCTTCCACTAATTTCTGTAAATGGGTAGACTTAAAGGGCTAAAATATAACAAAACAGCTACCAAGCCCAATTCTTTAAGTACTAACCCAAACATTGGGCCTGCTAAATGGTCCAAATTTTGAAAAGTAACATATAAAGGGTTTGAGGAGTGTGTAAATCTCGCCACAATCTCAAACGTTTCCTCTTTCCTCCCGAATCCTTGCTTTGAGCAAACCCTAGCCTTTCAATCACCACGAGCAATAAAGATAATAACATAGTTGTTCGTTAAGTCTTACTCCCAGCGTTGCTCTAATGGGATTCTTGCATGACATCCCAGAAGGTTCGAGGGATTATCGCATCCCTTATCTTCATGCCTGCCATTCGTTTGCTCTAGCTCATATTCTTTCTGAAGTAACCCCAGAGCTTAGCACCCAGTATCCTCAAATGGAAGAACATTCAATTATTTATGAGGGATCCCTGAACTGGCTCAGTTGGAGTAGATCTTCCCCAATTCGATACTGGTCTACAGTTCCCCGATTGGATTCACTGGTGCAACAGAGTCATTTCAGATCGTGGAAATGATCGGCAAAATGGGAATTTTGGATGCCATTCATCTCTCCATGTTCCCAATTCCTCAAGACCATTATCTGGTTCTAATTGCTCTCCGCTTCTAGAACCCAGCTTTCAGTTTCTTTCATTTCAGGTTTGGAATGTACGCACCTACCGTTCTTGACATTTGTCATCTTTTAGGAGTTTTTGCATATGAGGAGACTATTAGCCATGCACTTCGAGACCTAGAACTCTCTTTTGATACTTCTTTCAACCCTAAGAGAGGCAATTATGTTACTTTTGTTAGCACTTGTGCCCAAACAAAGTGTTATGTTTCTAATACAAAAAAATTCATTTCATCCGCTTATGGCTTTGAAAATATCTTTTTCACATATCTACTTAGAAAGTGATGCCTGAGTTTGCTCCTCTGGCCCAGGCTCTTGCTACAGGCCGAATCCTGGCACTGGCCTCTTTTGTTCTAGGCCAGATTTATAAATTATGTTCAGACTTTCACTCTGATCCACTCTTGTACACAATTTGGTCCTATTTGGCTTTTGTAGACTTGGCACTTCGCTTACTTCGAGGATCTTCAAACTCACTTTCTTGATTGTCTCTACAGACCCCACAGTTTATGGTGAGAAATTCACGAGGGTTCGACTACTAAAAACCTCATTCTTTCAAGTTCTTCTATCAACTTCCTCCTCCTATGGAGGAGAAGTTCTTTAATCCTTTCCCCATCCTCTTGGCCCTGCATAGTTGATTAAAACCCTTAAAGGTTTTTCTTGCTTGGACCCATCTGAACATGCGAATTGGACCAGCTTCTTAATTCCAAGGGAAATTTTGTAGGAAACTTAAATTGCAAGGCCTAAAAATGCGTGTCAGAGCCTTACAACCCTGCTCATTTCACAAGGCAATTTAGATTTGTTCAAGCCATCCCATTGTCCTTTTGTAGGAGAGGTGAATTCTAATCTTCCATCAAGAGATACCAAGATTGACACTCAACTGATGAAGGAATTAGTAGCCAAATATGATGTGCTCTCATCATCTTTTCATATCATCGACTTCGAGCCTACTTTTATGGCCACCAAGGAATTCACCATATGGTGGAGTCAGAACATGGATGTGCTATTTACCCCAGTTGAGTCTCTATTGCCGCATTTGTCACGTGGCTTAGCAGAGAACATTCCTCTTGAGGCCACTCGAAGTATCCCAACAACCGCTACGGGTGTTGCAAAAAGACCTCCAAAGTAAACTTACATCCTTTACCTTCATATAGATTTTCTATTGCAGTTACTGTATAAATCTTTGACTCTTTCCGTAGCTGCCTCTTCATCTCGAAGTATTATCGTCCTTCTACAATTGCCCCAATGGTTCGAACAGGCAAATGAGGCAACTTTGCATGCAAAGGCAAAGACGAAACCACTAGTTGTTCCTGTGATTGAAGAGGAAGAAAAAGAAGAAGTACCACTTGCAATCCCCTTTGCTCAAAATATGAAGGTACAGCCTGTTGTAACTGCAGCTAGTTCTTCCTCTACTCCTCAAAAAAGTCAAAAGAAAGACAGCTTGGTTCTTCCCAAGGTTACAATGGTCCCCTTTTCATCCCCTATGAAAAAAGAAGAAGAAGAACAGGAAACTTGCCTTGGTGGAATCTGAGAATGCATTCAAGGGCGCTTTGGGATCTATTGGAGTGACTCATTCTCCATAAATGCCACTTAGAGACACTACTGGGATGTCTTCTGTTACTCCATCCAATCTTGAGGTCGTTACTCCATCCAAATTTAACATCTCAATCAGATACAATGGAAGTCAGTAATCCATGAAGACGCATTACCTCCTTAAAGAACAACTTAGTGATATGGGAGGCATCCTTGGACTTATTGCAAGGGATGAAATGAACCATTTTTGAAAACCCTATCGACAACGACAAAGATGGAATCATGGACCTGAGCTGTTCTAGGTAATCCGAGGACGAAATCCATACTACGATCTCTCTAAGGTAAGTGCGGAACGGGGAGAGAATTGTACAGACCGGTGTTATTTTTCCTAGCTTTGGCGAGCTGACACATACAACATTGTGATACAACCCTAGCGACGTCCCTTTATAAAGTCGGCCAATAGAACCTATCCTCCACCAAGGCTACTATCTTATCTCTACTGAAGTGTCCTACCAGACCACCCGCATGTAACTCCCACACTAAAAGCTCCCAGAGCAATATACAGATGCACATTCGAGTTCCCCAAAATAAGTAACTGTCGTTAATGAGAAGATCAACATATTCACGACGGTTGCCATCGAGAACTGCATGGAAAATAATGCCAACATCAGGACAACCGGAGTAATCATCCTTCATCCGATCAAAACCTATAACATGGACGACCATGAACTACAAAACGGTGGTAATCCGACTAAGAGCATCTGCAGGTTTGTTCTCAACACCGGCACGGTGCTGAAGAACAAAAGTATACTCTTGGAGGAATTCGATCCAACTGGGATGGCGAGCATTAAGCCTTTTTTGTGAGTACAGATATCTAAGTGCTTAGTGATTCCAGTACAGCACGAATTCCAGGGGTAAGAGATAATATCGTCAATGGTGTAGGGCCCATACCACTGCGTAATATTCTTTATCATACGTAGAATACCGTAGTTTAGCATCACTGAGTTTTTCGCTGAAGTAGGCAACCGGATGCCCTTCTTGACTCAAAACACCGCTAATACCAACCCGTGACGCGTCACATGCGACTTCAAAAACCTTAGAAAAGTGTGGGTGTCTTAAAACTGGTGCTTCAGTCATTCTTTGCTTAATCTCGGCAAAAGCTTTAGTGTGAGCGACTTTCCACTTAAACTCACCTTTCTTGAGATAGTCAATAATCGTGGCCATTATGGTACAAAAATCCCGAATGAAGCGCCTATTGAAGGTGGCTCACTCGTGAAAACTACGGGACGCATGAATAGAAGTGGATCCCGGCCATTCTCATATGGCCTTAACCTTATCGGTATCAACCCCGGCGGCACCTTGTCCGGAAACAGTAAATCCAAAGAAAAGAACATGGGTCTACATAAAAGAGCATTTCTTGAGATTGGCATATAATTTAGCAAATCTAAGAGTGTGGAATACTTGACGAAGATGATCGAGGTGCTCCGTCCGAGTACCACTATAGATGAGAATATCGTCGAAGTACGCTACCAAAAACTTGCCTATAAAGGGATGGAGAGTCTCAATATGACCCTCATAAAGGTGTTTAGGCCATTGGACAGACCAAAGGACATAACAAACCACTCATATAACCCATCTTAGGCTTTGAATGCAGTTTTCCATTCGTCACAAGGTCGAATCCGAATTTGATGGTACTTGCTACGCAAGTCAATCTTGGAGTACTACTGGGAGCCAACCATTTGATTTAATAGGTCATCAAGTCTGGGGATGGGGAACCGATATTTAACTGTGATCCTATTCATCATCATGCTATCCACACACATTCGCCACGAGTAAAGCTAGGCTGGATGTAACCTTTCTCTAAGAGTTCGCTAATCTGGCAATTCATTTCCTAATGCTCCTTAGGATTCAACTGGTAGTGTGGGAGATTAGGCAACTGCGAACTAGGTATTAACTCGACAACATGCTGGATATCTCGCATAGGGGACAACTCATTTGGTAATTCGTCTGGTGTCACATCTTGAAAGTCAAGCAGCAATTGTCCAATCTCTGGGGGTGATGAATTTTGCATGTCATGAAGAAACTGAATCCCACCTTTGCATACTAAGGCGAAAAACACGCCCGAGTCGCTCCTCTCAAGGGCGAACGCTCTACGAGTTAGCAAGTGAGGTCTGTGCATACTTCGGACTGGCATAAAGCTTTATCGATCATGACCTTATCCATTTCACTAGGTATGGCAAGTTTCAACAAGATTTTCTGCCCATTATGGAGGAAAACAAAAGTATTCTCCCGATCGAAGCCTTGGGCATCTACATCATAGAGCCAAAGGGCGACCTAGAAACACATGTGTAATGTCCATAAGCAGGACATTACATAAAATTGTAGAAAAATAAGGGCCCATCTGGACGGTACTTGACAACACTTGAAAACAGGCAAAGAAATCTTATCTACCCACGCAACCCGATATGGTCGAGGGTGAGGCTCGAGGATGAGTTGTAATCTAGCAACAGCCGATTTGGACACCACATCCATGGACCTTCTGCCATCGATGACGAGCTTACAAACCTGATCGCCACACTTGACATAAGTGCAAAAAATAGTAGTGCGCTTCCAAGTTTCAGTATCAGCGGGAGTGGCCACAATGCATCACATCACATGAAGGATAAAATTAGTGGGTTCCTACCCTCCATCGATCTCCTCACCAAAGTCACAAGGTTCTAAGGGTTCAACTACTTTATCCTCATCATCCTGGTGTTGTGGCTCTCCCTCTCCTATAGTCAAGGTACAATGTGGGCAACGCGGCGCAAAAATATGTCCCATGCCAAGAGAATGAAAACACTCGATAGGTGGGTTACCCCTACAAAGGTTAGAGGGTGACTCCACATTCTTGGGCACATTGGGTTGAGGCAAATTTCCATGACTAGAGTTGTAATGGCCTGTAGAGACTATGGGTTATGGTTGATTTTCACGAGATTGGAAAGGAGCAAGCCCTCGAAGTTAAAACGGTAAACGATACCCCTCCCTTGAATCGATCAAAAGATCTAGTGGGAAATGTCGCTCCAGGTTATGAGGCAATCCTGTGTTGACTAGTAGGCCCAAGATAACCTTCGAGCTCCCTAGATAAACGATAAGCATCCTCTAAAATTTGTGGAAAGTACATGTTGAGGTCTTTATGATATTCAGGCAGTAACCCATTGATAAATCTAGTGAATCGAATCCATTAATCCTCTTGTACCTCACAACGCAACATTAATTCCTCAAAATTGGCAATACAATCAGCTACACTTAATGAACCTTGTTTCAAATTAAGCCACTGGTTCATTTGTTGCTTGCGATGGCTCGTAGGGAGATATTTTTCTTTCAATATTCGACGCATGTCGTCCCATCGAATGAATGGCGCCCCAAAGAGGGTGAGGTCCCTTTGAACTCCTTGCCAATAAATTTTAGCAGAGCTAGCAAGTTTCATCTTAGCAAAGAGAACCTTTTTTTCATCAATCATTCCGTACCAATCATAGTCTTCTAACGCATGTAGCCAGTCTATGAAAACACTAGGATCAAGGGATCCGTCAAACGAAGGCACATCAACCTTAACTCTCCTAGTGATATCATCTAATTCAGGATAGGATGGTCGAAACCAACGGGATCGATTTTGTGCAGCAAGAACCTCTAGTCCAAAGTAGACTTGAGGCGAAGGAGAAATGGTTGAGGGACTAAAGGAATGAGTCGATGGAACAAGAGGAACAGGTAGGCGACTGGTGGTAGGTGGAGGGATAGTGGCATGGTAATCAACCGGAGCCCATTCAAGAGGTCTCTTACCCAAATGTTTGTCCCTATTGGCAAACTCTTGTTCAACTAGTTGAGTGACTTGATGAGCGACTAAATTAGTAACCTCAAGGTGGAGTTCCTTGTGAAATTCAGTCTGCTGTCTAGGGATTTGAGCCTCAATATTAATTTGACGCATGGTTGTCTCAAAGGCATCAAATTCAATTTTGAAGTTGGTCATGAGGGTTTGAATGGTTTGCATATTATCTTTAGGTGGTGGCCATGTTTTCTTCCAAAGTATTAACCGTGTGTTTCAAGAAGGTTTGTTGGTCACGAATAGTAACAGCTTGTGGATACAAAGAAAGGGTATGTTGATACTAGACCAAAATTGAACAATAAGCAACATGATGATAAACTACTACCAATAACTCAAAAAGGAAAAGAAACGCAATGCCAGTAACTATAATGGATGAACTTGACCCTTTTTTTTTTGCAAAGAAGCAAAATAGGGATGGACAAGAGATGAGACTAATATGCAAAATTTACTAGCAAACCAAATAAAAGAACTAGTCTAATTTCAAGGTGCAGAAGTGTTACCCGATTGAAGCAAAGAGGAGTTCGCAAGGTGCAAGGGCCCTTTGATTTTT
>JAOTRH010375574.1:0-35730 GCA_034768845.1 Heliamphora exappendiculata | reverse complement strand
CAAATACTAGATAGAATATACGGACTATGCATTCATACATCACAAATATAAATATGAAACCATAAATGTAAAATCATTTCAAATGTTTCTCATTAATATGCCAGGGATCCAGAATACAAAACATAAAAAGCATGACTTTTCAGTATACATTCCCAACAAGGCATTCTGTCCCACGATGCCCTAGCCGTTGGCATCTATGACAAAGAAGCTCTCTCTGCTCCGACCTCCCCGTTGAAGCTACGGGAGGTGTAGGCGCAGAAGACTGTAGCTGATACGACCCCACTGGATAAGAACTCAGACCAGATGTCTACTGACGCTTGTCCTTGCGTCCCCGATCCTGTGCACATCCCCTACCTTGATGACCCCTACTGTCCCTGTCTCTGCGTGTCTCGCTTAGAGTATCTTCCACCTTCATGGCGGTCTCCACTAACTCTTTAAAGACCTGCATCCTGAATGCTACTACTCTATCTCGGATAGCGGGCCTCAAACCCCTCTCAAACCTCTTCGTGCAGAACTCATCAGTAGGTACAATCTCCTGTGCAAACTGAGATAGGCTAGTAAACTCAGCCTTATACTCAATCACTGGCATCATCCCCTAAGTCAGGAAAAGAAAGTCATCTCTGTAGCGATCCCTCAAAGTCACTGAAAAGTATTTCTCCAGAAATACCTTCGTGAATGCCTCCCAAGTGCCTCCTACTATAGTCTTGGCAAACTTCCACCACATATGAGCACTCTCCCTCAGCTGGAAGGCAGCAAATGAAACCCACAGATCCTCCTCCTCTATCTGAAGAGTATCAAAGATCTTGGTAACCAACTCCAGCCATTTAGTGGCCGCCGTGGGATTGGGATCCCCAGAAAAGGTAGGAGGGTCCAGACGTCGAAACTCACGCATCGCAACCATCTCCCTCAGCTCAGGTACACTCTCTCTCCCCTAGAGGCCTCAGCCAGCTGCCAGATGGAGCATACTATCTCACACATCAGGTTTTCGTCAACAGGTCCTTGAGGTGCATTAGCATCCCCAATGTCTGGGACCGGAACGTACCTTTGGCCAGAACCACGGCCACGGCCTCAACCATGGCCTCGTCCTCCCCACGTGGACATAATTCTATACGAAAGCAACATAATAAGGTAAGCATCCATACAACATGTTATTGCTAACGTAAAAGACATATTACATATAAGCATGCTAACACATAGCCACTTAGATTATGTCATCACATCCCACATACCGAGGAGAACCGACAAGAATGACTCGTCACTTAGGATAACCTACTCAGATTCCTTGCTAGAAATCACGTCTGTGAAACGCGTCTCTAACATGGCTCCCAAGTTGGTTAATCAAAACACCCGAAGGTGAGACTAATCAATCCTAAGGTCCAACCTCCATACACACGTATACACCACAAGCTATCATGCTGATGTTAGAAAAAACGCTATAACACATACAATCAAGCACAGATACATCCTCACAAGCGGATGTACCCTCTTTTCCATGGCTCTTAGGTATTCGAACCCAGAGCTCTGATACCAAGTTGTCACGCCCCAAACACCAGGGTCACGCGAAAGCCCACCCAAACACCATTTAAGAAAATAAGATTTGCAGTTGAAAAACCATCAACTTAAAAATATTTAACATTTGGATAAAAGTCCCCACAGTTCAACTCTCATAAACTGTAAACATGCAATCTCATACATAAATAATATATATCGCCTCAAGACGTGCAAAACTCGCCTTCTGAAACAGGCATCACATGTAAAAGTACATGTCAAAATAGGAAAACTACGGCTAGTCTTCGCCACCACAGGAATCTAGGTCAACTCCTCTCGCTCACCTGAAAAGGTTTTACAGTAAAATCCCACACCGTGAGTTGAAGCCCAATAGAAAATAGACAGTAAAGCTGTAAAATAGGCTATGCAATCATAAGCATACAAGCTCAACTACAGGAGCCCAAAGAGGTTTTTCTTCCAAAATCACAAGTTTTTCGTCAGACTGACATGAGTCTCAAAAAGGTTTTATCTCATAAAACCCCATATTTTTCATCCTTCAGACTATGCATATCATCCTAACAGATATCATGCCACAGTTAAGGAAACATTATAAATAAATAGTAAGCTGCACTTAGGCTACTCATCCGAGGAGAAAGATAAATTGTAACCTTACGTACCGACTCTGCCACACAGACAAAGGTAACAACTATAGACTCATGCCTATTATCCTAGTCCTGAACCACTTAAGGCCTATTAAGTAATGACAAGTTCTATCCGAAGCTACAACAATAAAGCCACAACAATAAAGCCACTCACAGGGCACCAGACTTCTTTACGAATTTCCACGATCGATGGACGAAGTATAACCAAACCACGTTTACGGGAATCAACCCGAGAGACCGTAGCGAACCCACTCTATGCACGTTTTTTGGACTTCCACCAAGGAGCAATAGAAGCCCAACTCAAAACTACACAATGTCATGGTACATCTATGGAGAACATTTAAAAATTCACCATAGCTCAACTACAAAAACCCGTAAAACAGTTTATACAACACATGTATAAAAAGAGATTCAATCCAACGACATGGAGATCTAACACCATTTCTAACAAAACGTTTAAAAAGTGAGATTCAACCCCACGGGTTAGCTCTAAACCTCCAAAAATATGTTTTTTCACCATTTTCACAAACACCTCGTTTTCAAACATCTTTTTGAAAATTACGGATACCACGCATTCGAAACATGTATACAACCAAGAAAAAGCATAAAAAACTAACTTTTACCCAAAACTAAGGTTTACACATGAAAATCACATTTGATGTATTTTTTACCCGGTTAAAGCACATATAATCACATATATCACCCTTATATAGCAGTAGGGTCTAGAATCCTACCTCGACGAGTCAAAACTCGAAGTCTCAAAAATCAAACCTCGTCAGAATGAGAATCTATCCGGATGGCTGCGAAGCCCACGTGCCTGATAGCAAGGATCCACAAAGAAACCAACCAAAAAACCAAGCCTCGGGCCCTCAAAACTAAAGAAAAGGTAGAGAAAAGGGGTAACTTAGCTTCTAAGAAAGGTTTTAAATAAATATCTCCACCACTGGGATATTTATAGAAAATGGTAAAAGCTTCTGTCCAGTCGATCAAACCCCCCGTATTCAGTCGATCGAACTCAAAATTTTTGGTCCAGTCGACTGGGCCAAGCCCTTCAATCAACTGACCTGCTAGGTAGTGTGTTTTTCGACGTAAAATATGATTTTTGGTCCAAACACAAGCCAAACAAGTCTCTACCAAATCCCGAAAAGCGTATAACACATTTATACATACTGTTCAACAACTTTAAAGCATAACTATGCATTAAGGCTATTCATATATTGAAATAAATAACCCAAAAAGAAAAGGTTCCGGGTCTCACACTTCATGTAATTTCATTATCATTTTCTATTATTATAACATATAGTCCACTGTCAATCCATTCCCTTCAAAATATGTTTTGCAGTCTTCGTGCATGGGTTATTCCTATTGGTAACAGATTATTCTAAGCTTATGTGCAAATTATGATCTTATTAGAAAAAATGAGAACAGAAATCCCAATCATGCATGACGAAATTTGTACACTTAAACTAGAAATGAAACTCATACAACATGTTATATTTTGAAAAAGTTCCTATGCCTTTGTGTTTTTGAGTTTGTACCCCAACCTCTAGGATATTTGTATTAAACAATAGACTGGTTTGACTTCCCAACAAATGGGAGGCTCAAAGAATAAAAACTCATTAAAATTCCCACTAATCAGAATATATTATGAAATAACAAAATATAATGACAAAACATCAACAATTATGAGACTGCTGAGTAGAAACCAACCATTCTCCCCCTCTCATCCTGGTCATAATCAGTCATCGACATGGAATAAAAACATTATGAGGCTGCATAAGAAAATAATGGTAGTGGCTTCCGTAAAAAAATGGCAGTGATTTTTGTTATTGAAAAAATCAATTCTAAAATTTAGAAAATTGAAATTAAACAATTGAATTCAGTAATTGAAAATAACTCGACCCATTGAATTCCTTGTCACTAGAAAATTATATACAATAGGTCCGTTTGCAATAAAAACATGCAAAATTTTGGATAACTGCTACAAGGTTTTGTATGTTTAAAGTAAATTCTCAATTGGTTCATATGAAGCACCAGATTATGTGTTCAATATGAATTAGTTGTTGCAAGTTGTTTTCTATTCACTTATGCAAAACAGGAATCACAGCTGTGTTTTTTAAAGAATTATAAACGTCACTTTGTGTACTCATTTAAATGGTATTTTATTTTAATCTATTTTGATAAATCACCGTAGCACAACAAGCACAGAAAGCACCACCTGTGCATGAATATATGTCACTCATTATTAATATGTTTGCTAGGAACTAAATTGGCGATGTGTTCAAATGATTTCTTTGATCGAATGCATTTGAAGGGTTGATAGACAAAGATTTTTTCTTCATACTGATGCAATGTATTTGTACATAACTTAATTGTTTTTTTTTTTTTTTATAATTAGTTCTTTAGTTATCCATCCTCCACTGGTTGTGGTGAATGACAGGGAAAGTTCATACCAATTGAATAAGCAAAAAAGAAATGAATTTTCTATCTTCAAAAGAGTTTAAAGGGGTTTATAGAGCTTATATTTATGTAACTCTTCTATCAAGTCATTTGGATTTATATTTTGGCCTTTAGCATTGTTGTTGATTTTGCCTGTGTTTCCTAATGTAATAAACTTTCTTGTACCATTTCAATGCTCAAGTACATATTTGGAGTGTTCTTTTTCAATAAACTAATATATATTTTCACTACTTATATTGCTTTTTAATGTGTAAAAGTTCTAAGATACTTTTAGGAATTTCAACTGTCTTATTATTGTTTAAAGGAAGTGTTTTAGGAGGCATGCTTAGGTTGGCGGTGTTTGAGAAGGAATGCTATTATTCTTTCATTCCAATCTAATATCTCTTCTTTTAACCAAAACTAAAGGTATAAAACACTGTACGGATGTTGATTTAATCTATATTAGTTTTTGAAATTCAAATAGGGGACTTAGTTGAACTCACAACTAAGTATTTTTCTTTTGTATTATAGTTTTTGATTAGTTTTGTTAGGTGAGAAAAAAATTAAAAATTTTCAATACTAAGTTTTGATTAGTTTTTTTTTAATTTATTGTTGGGATTCAAGCGGGGCCTGTGTATATTGTGTTGCTTGCTTTTATTACATGTTATTTTGTGAACGGTTAAACAAAAATATGGGGGAACTCTACCAATTTCTTTTTAAAAATTGAATACTTAGAATAATTATTTATGTATTACACTTATTTTTTCTCATTTAGTATTTTTTAATATGGGTTATTCACAATAATATAAGATTTTAGAGAAATTATTAAAATGCACAAGTAATCTCAAAAAAATGGTAGTAGTGCCTTTAGGCACAAGCAATACCTAATGTCATACATACAAGATGTGTAGTGTTTTCTAAAAAAAAAAAAAACAACCAACAATCATTAACAAAAAATAATTTAATGTTTCCATCTATCACATTCTCAACCATAAAAATAGAAAAGTAAATGTTTTTGAATTAGATCTTCTCCTTCAAACAAAACACACAAACTTCTTTGTTTTCTTCTTGTTGTCGTTTTCTCTTTCTTTCTCCCATTTTGGAATCATCAAAAGGAAATGCCATCAAAGGTCATATATCTGCTTCTTGAAGGCCTTCTTCTCTTCTTGCTTTTTCTTTCTCTCACAAGCCTTTTTCTTTGAGGCTTGAGCTCTCTCATCCTTCTTCTATGCTACTTCCATTGCTGCAAAAGTGGCTGGCAAAGCCAAGTCAGCTTCTCTCCTGAGTCTTGCTTCTTTCTCCTCTTTAGTTTCTTTAAGCTTGAACTGTTTAGCCCATACCTCTTGGATCCACTTGAGGTGTTCTTCTATTTTTCTGGAATTTTGTTGGACAGCCATCACCACACCCTCATCATATTTCTTTCGAACTTGTTAAAGGATTTGGAGGTTGGCATCCGCAATAGCAACAAGATGCTTCTTCATTCTCTTGCTAAGAAATTTGCCAACATCAAAGGTACTCTCAACGTCCATACGAAGGATACGAGTGATCTTTTCTAGATTAGTGACAGAGGAAAAAATAGAGAACACTTTAAAACCAATGTCGTAAAGGTTTGCATCAACCTTCTCATAAAGGGATACCATGAAAGATGTCAGACCCTGAACAAGGGTGACTAACACAACAAGCTACGAGGAGGAAGGACCAACAAGAGGAATTGAGGAAGAACTAGCAACATGAAGAGGAGTAGGAGGAACATAGGAGAAAGATGGACCAGGGATCTCAGTCCTAGAGGGAACATGGGAGCCAGAATCAAAGGAAATAGGGGAATTTGCACGACCAGAGGAGGGGGGAAGAGGTATCCTATGGGATGATGGTTGGGCAGGAGAGGGAGAGATAAGATTACCATGGCGAGTAGTCCACACACCATCAACCAGTGAAATCTGTATATGTTTCAGAGTTGATTTTCCTTACAAGTCATGTTTTGAAAAGGGAATCCCCTTTTCAGTGGTCAGATCAACACCAAAGTGTTGGAAGACCTTTGTCAAATACATAGCATGGGGAAGAGAAGAGTTGTTCTTAGAGTGGGACTGGATCATGTCAGAGATAAAAAGGTGGCCAAGATCAAGTTTATTCCCTTCAAGGATGCGCCATATGATAAAGACGTGCATGAAAGAAACATCTCCAAATCTTTCAGACTGCGGAAGGAAAATGTGGTTGGTAAAATGATGCAAAATTCGTATCTCTGGTTTCAGGGAGTTGGCCTCAAGGGGATTGGTTGGGTCCACTTCATCAATTACAAAAATCTGTTGTACTGCTTCATGAAAGGAGAAATCTTCAATGATTTTTCTCTTGGGATTGCAAGGAATAAAGCGGTGTCCCTCAGGGAGACCGAGAATCTCATTCAAAAGATTAGGGCTCAAAACAATATCTTTACCATTCACCCAACTGGTGATGGTAGTGATCGAGGGGTCAGATACTTTGAAGTGTGTGTAAAAGTGTTTAACTAGAGTGAGGTAGTGGTGGTCACGGATTTGAAGCAAATCCATCTAACTGATGTCGATGAACCACTCAAAGAATTTTATCTCAATGGAATCAAAGAACTCAAAATTTACAAAGCGTTCAAGGATTACCTTGCGGTTTGTGAAGGAGGAGAAGTAAAAATTCTAGTACTTAGAGCATTGAAACTTCAGAGAAGAGGTCATTCCCATGTCCGTAGAAGGTATATTTGTCACCGTCGTCTTCTTTGATTTTTGCTTCTTCACTGCCCTAGGGCTTGATGGCCCTTCGTCGACGGGGCGTTTGCTTCCCTTGCTTATGGTTCTCGGAGGCATTGTCGGCGAGAAATGAGAGAGAGAGAGAGAGAGAGAGAGAGAGAGAGAGAGAGACAGAGAGAGGGAGGGAGCGAAGATGAGGAGTCGACACTAGGGTTCAACTAGAAATAGAGAGGAGGAGAAAACGAACGGTTACTGAAATTGGTAACTGAAGAGTTTGAGCACGAAAAGGAAAAGATTGACCTATATATAAACTCTATGAAATATATTGACACGAATCTCATTTGAGTCGACACGTTTCATGGGATACATAGGGTCTTCAAAAGCAGAAATTGTGTCGACACATTTTAACATGGTGTTGACACTTTCGATTCATTGAGTCGACACTCCTCATAGGCGAGTCGACACAAATTTTATCGAGAGCAAGGATTTGAATCGTGTCAACATTATATAGTTGGGGTCGACATGAAATGAGTTGAGCATTGATTAGTGCTTGTTCGCGAAGTGCCCTGACTACGGGAAGTGAAGGCAGGACGCAAAAGCTAAAGAACTTGGCGAGCTAGCTGTTCATTTTTGAGCTTGTTGGCTTCCTCTTGCTTCATTGTTATTTAGACACTATATGGGCCGGCCGTACTTGTGATGGTTCCCAAGGATCCAATATGACCACTTAGGTCTACGTTGCCACGATATTGTTCTATGGAAGCGGGCGGGCTGTTAGAAGTTCGGGGCCCTTACCCAAGTGAGGACCTTACTACAATACAAAGACCGCGTTGAATGTGCTCCCAACTCAAGAAAAGGCATAACGACATAAACCATATATGGATCAGGACCAATACTAAGCATGATATCAGGACAATCAGGTAGCGTAAAACGTATGTGTCGACACTATATAGCTTTTGAGTCAACACTTTCATACACGTGTTGACACTTTTTATCATTGTGAGACCCTTACCCATTTTCTTTTTTGGTATTTTTTGACGTGCGTTTCGTGTTTTCATTGCAGCATATTTTTATATTTTTTTAGGTATGTTCGGGTTTAAATATGCATGCGGGGCAGGTTCCCGGGGCCGTGGAACGTTGAGGTGCGAATTTCAAAAATTCAAAAAAAAAAGATACTTTGGAGGCCTATAAATATCTGAAATTAGATATTTTCAAAAGATATTTTCAAAATTTCTCCGCTAAGTTTCCTCGATTCTCTCTCTGCCTTCTCTCTAACTTCCCTCAGTTTTCGACGATCTAACAGTCGATCCTTGTTATTGGTGTCGTGGTCTGTGCATTTATCAGGACGAAATTTCATTCCGACAATGCTCGATTTTGCACGTGGATCGAGATGTCAAGTTTTTAACTTATCGAGGTAGGATCCTAGACTCTCGTGTCTTATAAGGGTGCTACGTGTAATCGTGCATGCTTTTATCGCTTTAAAATGCATGAGATATGATTTTTTGTTTCAAAGTTGGATTTTGGGTTTAAAACCTATTTTTCGTCGATTTCGGTGGATGAAATCAGGTGGCGAGTGTTTCTTTCAAGGTTTTGGTGTTAGGCTTGGGCGTGTATATGTTCGAGGGTGTTGGATGGGAGTTTGGAGGCGTTGAATCGAGGTTTAGAGAGCTGAACCCGTAGCTTGAAAAACTGTTTCCGCCTCAGCCCAGTCTACTAGACCGTGGGGTCAGTCGATTAGATCCTGGGTTCCTGGGTTCGGTCGACTGGACCGTGGGGGTCAGTTAACTGGATAGTGTCTTGAGGTGTTTTTGGCGAGATTCCAGTGTGTTGTTTGGGTCACCTGGATGGGGGTCCAGTCGACTAGACCTGGGCTGTTTTGTGTGGGTGTTTTGTGGTTGGGTTTTGGTTTCCAAAGGGGTTTCAATGGTTTTTGGTTGATTGGTATATGGGATTAGTCGCCAAAATATTATTGGATTCTTTTTGGAAATTTTCGTTGGTTGTGTTGTGGTTTAGGGTATCGTGTCGTGATCCCGGGTGTTTGTGTAGGCGTTGTCTTCGGGGATGATGGGCATGGTTAGATGCGGGTTGTTGGAGCACAGTTGTGTGCGTGGTGGTTGGGTGCGAGGCGTGTTTGGGCCTATGTTACTTTTGGAAAAAGGAGTGGTGTTTCGTGATCTCGTGATTTAAAGGTTTAGCGTTGACCTTCGGGTTAAGCTTGGTTTGTGGGTTGTCGGTTGTCCATGTAGGTGAATGTCGGGTTATTTGGCAGGTGGCGTCATGATATGAAGTTATATATGGTTATGTGCGTTTATAACTGGCTTTGTACATTCATAACTCTAGTTTATTTATGTACGAATTATGTAAGTGAATTACATGATTTTGATGTCGTTACGTGTAACGTGGGTGCATGCTTTAAAACTCATATTTTTATTAGCCATGGATGTGATGGATCTGTGGAGTACATGCATGTGGTGCATGTGGTATGATTTTATGCATTAAACTTGGGTTTAGTTATGCATAGGTGTGTTCAGTGTTATCTCGTAGTATTCGGTGTTATCCCGTAGGATGCGGTTTTATCCCGTGGTATGCAATTTTATCCCGTGGTTTAGGCATGTATAAGTATGTCTATTGTGTATATATCTGTATCTATGTGATAGAACTGTTGTTGCGGCGTGTGAGGACCGATTGTATGCATCTGTGTTGCATTGATAGGGGTTACGGTCTATCGGTGAAAGTTTGAGAAGATTCATGGCTTGCATGCAATGCATTACGGCACGGATAAAACCAATTTTGAATTGTTTTTAAGATTCGCGTGAATCGCGATATGAAAACCATTTTCAAACCATTTTCGAGACTCCTGTGTGTGAGTCAAATGATGGTTCTTATTCTCGCTTTTCTTTGCTTGTGAAAATTATTTTAAAGGCTTGAAAGAGAGTCTAAAATTGCACCTCATTTTCCTAACATATTTTGCTTATATTGCATGTGTTGTCTAGTATCTGCTGAGTCTTGGCTCACGATGTGGGATTTGAAATATTTTTTAGGTACCGGTCACACAGGTTGATCTGGAGGTGCCGGAGGGGTGAAAAACCTGTAGTCTTCCTTTTTGGTTCTTTTGTATCATGTATGTATACATATTTTTTCGGTGTTAGAACAGTATAATGTAAGTTATTTGGCGATTATATACAATGCATATATGTTTTATATTGAGAGTTTATTCTCGAACTGGGTGCCATCTTGGTTATTGTGGGTGTTTTACGTGACACGGAGTTTGGGGCGTGACAGATTGGTATCAGAGCTCTGGATTCAAATACCTAAGAGCCATGGGAAGAGGTCAAATCTCGTGTGAGGTTCATTGCGTGTGCTTGATTGTATATATTTAGACGCTTTGATAACATGAACGTATCAGCATGTTAGATTTGTGAATGATGTGTATATGTGAGCATGGGGGTTGAACCTTGGGATTGATTAGTCCTGTCTTTAGGCGTTTGGATTAACAAACTTGGTAGCCAAGTTAGAAACGCGTTTAGCTGACGTGATTTCTAGCAAGAAATCTGAGTAGGTTATCCAGATTGACGCGTCTTTCTTGTCGATTCTCCTCCGTATGTGGGGTTTTGTTTAGCATGAACCTATGTGGCTATGTGTTAGCATGCTTATGTGGTTAGCGTTTATGTTCTTGCTATGTGCTGCGTCTTATGTTCTGTCTTTCTCATATAGACGCAATGTCTGCAAGGAGAGGGTGAGGCAGTGGTCGAGACCGTGGTCGTGGTGTTGGCCGAGGGAATGTTCCTATCCCAGATACTGGGGATGCAAATGCTCCCCTGGGACCAATGAACGCGAGGGAGTTGTTGCGTGTGCTGGTGGGTTCTATCCAACAGCTGGTTAGGACAGCTAGAGGTGAGACAGTTAGAGAGAGAGGGAGTGCCTGAGGCGAGGGCTACAGTAGCGATGCGGGAGTTCTGGCGTATAGATCCACCTACCTTTACTAGAGATCCTTATCCTATTGCGGCGACAGAGTAGTTGGAGCTGGTGACTCAGATCCTTGACACATTATAGATTATGGAGGATGAGTTACGGGTTTCTTTTGCCTCGTTTCCACTTAGGGACGCTGCTCACGAGTGGCGGAAATATGCCCGAAATACAGTGGGGGTCACATAGGTAGCCTTTGCAGGAGTGTTTCTATAGAAATAATTCCTGGCTTCGAAGAGGGACTTGTACAGGGAAAATTTCTACACTCTCGCCCAAGGGGCGATGGACATCATGCAGTATGAGGCCAGATTTACATGCTTGTCCCAATTTTCTCTAGAGTTGGTGAGCACAGATGAGCTGCGTTCGATGTGGTTTGAGCGGGGTTTGAGGCCAGCGATCAGGGAGCGTGTGGTTGTAATGGGACTTCGTGTGTTCACAGAGCTGGTTGAGGCAGCAGCGAGGGTTGAGAATACTATGACTAAGATCTGAGCTTTCAGGGAAACCAGGACATCGTAGGGTGGAACAGAGGCACAGACAGGTGGGCATTCCAGCAAGAGGCAGAGGTCATCTTGTCCTAGCTTTCATCCATCTGGATTACCACAGCAGTTCTCTGCATTGGCACCATCAGTGGCTTCATCTGGAAGGCCATAGCAGAGAGAGGTGATTTGTTATCGATGTGGACAGCTAGGACATCGTGTGCTAGAATGTTCGCAATAGAGGCAGTCTCAGAGTTCCGTACCGGATCAGTCACAGAGGAGAGAATTGTCGACTTGCTGTAGATGCGGCCAGATGGGACATATTCGCAAGAACTGTCCCCATAGAGAGAGTGCATCGAGTGCAGTGGGCACACCAAAGGGTTCGTTTGTGCAGGGTTAACAGCAGCATCCCGTAGTTTAGACGTCCCGAGTGACAGATAAGGGAATTTCAGTTCAATTGGTACGGCAACCGACAACGCCGAGTTATGGTGGGCAGGCCCGAGCGACATTGCCCCGATCGTATGCTCTTATAGCTACCAGTTCTTCTAGGGCACCGGTTGTGCTGGATGATGCAGATATCCCTTCAGCGAGTAGAGGTACTTTCTGAGTGTGCATGCCTTGGGTGAACTTCTTCATTGCATCTGTTTGGGAGTTGATGATGGATTCCGTGGGTGGTGTACAGTGTCGAGGTAGTGGATGGTGAGGAAGTGAGGTTGAGGTGAGTTGTAAATCCCGTGTCTTGAGATAGTTGACCATGGTTTAGGATGCCTGACCTTGTTTGACCATATCCTAAGAACGGTTTGGCTAACCATCTCGTGTAACTGTGTCGATTGTGATCGACAGGGTTGTTTCTTTTGACCTTGAGTCGAATTTTAGGGACGAAATTCCTTTAAGGGGATGGAGTTATGAGACCCTGACCCATTTTCTTTTTCGGCGTTTTTCGATACGCGTTTCGTGTTTTTGTTGTAGTATGTTTTTACGTGTTTTTTATGTATATTCGGATTTAGATATGCGTGCGGGATAGGTTTTTAGGGCCGTGGGGCGTTGCGGTGCGAATTTCAAAAAATTTTAAAAAAAATATTTTGGAGGCCAATAAATATCTGGAGTTCGATATTTTCAAAAGATATTTTCAAAACTTTTTCGCTAAGTTTTTTCCATTTTCTCTCTGCCTTCTTTCTAACTTCTCGAGGGCACGGGATTCGATTTTCGATGATCCAACAGCTGATCTTTGTTATTGGTGTCGTGGTCTACGCATTCATTCGGACAGAATTTTATTTTGGCGAAGCTCGATTTTGCACGTAGATCGAAACATCGAGTTTTTAACTCACTAAGGTAGGATGCTAAACTCTCAAGTCTTATAAGAGTGCTACGTGTAATCGTGCGTGCTTTTACCGCTTTAAAATGCATAAGATCTGATTTTTTGTTTCAAAGTTGGGTTTTGGGTTTAAAATCTATTTTTTGTCGATTTCGGTGGATGGAATCTGGTGTCGAGTGTTTCCTTCGAGGTTTTGGTGTTAGGCTTGGGCGTATATATGTCCGAGGGTGTTGGATGGGAGTTTGGAGGTGTTAAATCGAGGTTTGGAGAGCTGAAATTATAGCTCAAAAAACTGTTTTTGCCTCAACCCAGTCGACTGGACCGTGGGGTCAGTCAACTGGATCTGGGTTCTTGGGTTCAGTCGACTCGACCATGGGGATCAGTCGACTGGACAGTGTCTTGAGGTGTTTTTGGAAAAATTCCAGTGTGTTGTTTGAGTCACCTGGATGGGGGTCCAGTTGACTAAACCTGGGCTGTTTTGTGTGGGTGTTTTGTGGTTGAATTTTGGTTTCCAAAGGGGTTTCAATAGTATTTAGTTGATTGATATATGGGATTAGTCACTAAAATACTATTGGATTTTATTTGGATTTTTCTGTTGGTTGTGTTGTGGTTTAGGGTATCGTGTCGTGATTCCGAGTGTTTGTGTAAGTGTCGTCCTCGGGGATGACGAGCATGGTTAGATGTGAGTTGTTGGAGCACGATTATGTGCGTGGTGGTTGGCTGCGGAGAGTGTTTGGGCCTGTGGTCCTTTTGGGAAAAAGGGTGGTGTTTCGTGACCTCGTGGTTTAAGGGTTTAGCGTTGGCCTTCGGGTTAGGCTTGGTTCTGTGGGTTGTTGGTTGTCCATATAGGTGGATGTCGGGTTATTTGGCGGGTGGCATCATGATGTGAAGTTATACATGGCTATGTGCGTTTATAACTGGCTTTGTACATTCATAACTCTAGTTTATTTATGTACGGATTATGTAAGTGAATTATATGATTTTGATGTCGTTACGTGTAACGTGGGTGCATGCTTTAAAACTCAAAATTTTTTTAGGCATGGATGTGATGGATCTGTGGAGTACATGCATGTGGTGCATGTGGTATGGTTGTATGCATTAAACTTGGGTTTAGTTATGCATAGGTGTGTTCGGTGTTATTCCATAGTGGCCGGTGTTATCCCGTAGGAAGCGATTTTATCCCGTGGTATGCGGTTTTATCCCGTTATTTAAGCATGTATAAGGATGTTTGTTATGTATAGATCTGTATCGATGTGATAGAACTGTTGTTACGGCGTGTGAGGACCGGTTGTATGCATTTGTGTTGCATTGACAGGGGCTGCGGTCCATTGGCGAAAATTTGAGAAGATTCATGGCTTGCATGTAATGCATTACAGGACGGATAAAACCAATTTCGAATTATTTTTAAGACTCGCGTGAATCGCGATATGAAAACTATTTTCAAACCGTTTTCAAGACTCCTGTGTGTGAGTCAAATGATGGTTCTTATTCCAGCTTTCCCTTACTTGTGAAAATTATTTTAAAAGCTTGAAAGAGAGTCTAAAACTGCACCTCGTTTTCTTAGCATGTTTAGCTTATATTACATGTGTTGTCTAGTATCTACTGAGTCTTGGCTCACGATGTGGGATTTGAAATATTTTTCAGGCACCAGTTACGCTGATTAATCTGGAGGTGCCGGAGAGGTGGAAGACCTGTTGTCTTCCTTTTTGGTTCTTTTGTATCATGTTTATATACATATTTTTTCAGTGTTGGAACCATGTAATGTAAGCCGTTTGACGATTATATATAATGCATGTATGATTTATATTAAGAGTGTGTTCTCGGGCTGGGTGCCATCTTGGTTGTTGTGGGTGTTTCACGTGACCCGGAGTTTAAGACGTGACAATCATTGTGTCAACACCTTTCACACATCAAAATAAAGAATGAAAAGTATTGAACAAATAATGAATAGCCATTGTTAGTAAGGCATTTAAGTATCAATTCGAAGCACATAGCATACCAAGCTCTTTTATGATATAAGATTGTCTTTCTGCAATTAAAGGTTTGGTGAATATATCAGCAAGTTGGTGGTCTCTGCCTACGAATTCAAATTTAATGTTATCTTTTTGAACATGATCTCGAATGAAATGATATCTAATCTCAATATGCTTTGTTCTAAAGTGTTGTATAAGGTTTTTGGATATGCTTTTTTCTAAAGTGTTGGCAGAAGTAACAAGTCATCAACGGCGATAAAGTAACAAATCACCAACGGAGGCAAAAAAAGTAACAAGTCGCCAATTGCGGCGGCATAAGTAATAAGTGTGGTACCGAGATTTTGGTCGTTTTTGGAGTTCAAAAATAAGAGAATTCAAAAGATATTAGAAAAATATTTTAACACCTTGAAAGCCTAATTTTAAAAATTTTCTTTTTGTTAAAAATAGAGTCGCCACTTAGTTTTTGAGAAAAATCACGAAAAATAAAAAATAGCTATTGATCTTTAAAACGTTAATCAGAGAATAACGGTTCGGGGGTTAAGATACGAATCGGAGAAGGTGATAGGCATCCCGTTCGCCCAACCGTGAGTTTGACCTCTAATAATCGTCATTGGTTTTAATAAGATTTTTCAAATGCATGCAAATACAAAAAATATGAGCAAAGAGAAAATATCTAAAATTAAATATGAAAAATATATAACATATGTATATAAAACACCAAAACAAAACAAATAGGCAAAGAAAATCCTAAGTCGTATGGCATACAATTTCTAGTTAGAGAATACATTGAGTAAACTATCATGGTATGGTTCAAAATAATAGAGCAAAAATAAGCTAAAAGAAATCACTAATTATAGACATAAATCTTCTAATAATTTAAAATAACCTAATGTGAAAGGAAGTAAATAAAACACGTATATTATTAAAATAAATTAGATTAGCTTTATCATGATTACTTCTACCAAAGAGAAATGATAAACCAAAATAAAAAGTGTACAAAATTCTATACTCAAAAGTTTAATAATAAAGGAAAACAAATAACAAGAATTTTATATAATTTTTTCATCCATACAAAAGAATGTTAAAAGAGTTAACTAAAACAAAATAAAATAATATAATATCCACAAAGAAGATTTAATAAAAGGTTTTTAAAAAAGAAATGCTATTAAACTAATTAGAAAAATGATCTAACTATTTACTAGAAATTCTATGAATTTTATAAAAAAAAACTAAACAAAATAAAGAAAAAGTAAAAAAAATGCTATAAAAAGGAAAAACCGTGCTACATTAATAGATTTTGTGAATTTTAATATTAAACAAAATAAAAGAGAAGAAAAATAAAAGAAATATATAAAAGAAAAGAACAATGAAAACTAGTAAAGAATACTAGACTAAAAGATAAAGAAAAATAAATAAAAGAAACGTTATTAAAGGATTTAACCTAAATATAATGTATCTAAGAATAACAACTAAGAAATTATTTAATTAGAAAATATGGATGTAGTATTGACAACTACATCTACATAAATATAAGTGTATTAATTATGACAATAACAACATTACAAAATTGTAATTGCCAAACATGTTAGCACTATTTGATGAACTTTTAAAAGTGATTAAAGTGCAAGTGTGAAATGTGAACACGATTATAATTACAAAATTAATAAAAAAATATTCAAACCATGCATATTACACTAAACTTACAATTACATCACAAATGAAATGGTGAATTAAACTAACTATAGATAAAATATGAGAATTGAAATTAAAGCTAATCCGGTCACTCTAAGAGAGAGAAAATAGAGATAGAAAGACCAGGGATCTAAATAGAATACATGAATCGCTAATGAATCCTCGAGTCGAAAAATAGTGATCAGCGATCCAATTCTCAAGCGATGATCCAACCCAAGTTAGGGTTTCAGTATCGGTGTCAGAGGTCTGGCTTTCAGTATTTCAGCAGGGTTTCGGCGTCGGGACTCATACTCCCTCGATGCTTTGACAGAGCTTCTCTCTTTAAAATTCTGTCCTAAAAACGTACCATTGGGTACAGTATTTATAGAATTTCTCAACCAATGAAATGCTGACACGTTTTCGGACACGTCATGCCATTTAAAGTTGGCGGTCGTCGTGTTCAGAGTTGGCAGTCGCCACAAAAATCAATCTTCCAAGAAATTCTTATGGTAGTCGCCACAATAAAGTTAGCGACCTCATGGTTCAAATGTGGCGGTCTCTACGTTGGCTAGGATTTCTAAGAAGTTCTATTGGCAGTCGTCACAATGAACATGGCGGCCCCAAGGTTCCAACATAACAGTTCAAGATGATTTCACTGGTTTAAAGGTTTTGATCACTGGGTTCAAATACCGAGCTTGGATCATTTTTCAAGGATCGTACTGAGGCACCATTCCAATTGCTTTCATAATCGGATTCACCTAGATCAACCTAAGATTAGGCATGGTCAAATTGGGGTGTCTACAACAAGTTACCAACGGCAAGAAAGTAACAAGTCATCAGCGGCGGCAGAAAAAACAAATCACCAATGACGGTGACAAAAATAACAAGTCACCAACAGCGGCAAAAAATAGCAAGTCTCCAACAGCGACAAATAACAAGTCACCAACGACGGCAGAGTAATAAGTCACCATTGGCGGTAATAAAGTAACAAGCCACCAACGGCTGCAGCAAAGTAACAAGTCACCATTGGCGGCGATAAAGTAACAAGTCACCATCGGCAGCGGCAGAAATAACAAGTCACCAACAGCGACAGATGTGACAAGTCAGCAACAACGGCAAAGTAACAAGTTACCAAAAGCAAGCAAAGTAACTGTTTCCAAAAGTGTTCCTATTCCTACAAATTAAAAAAATGGAGGAGAAATTGGTAAACAAAGAAAAAAATTGTGAGCAAAAGAGATAAGAAAGTGTGTGTGAAAAAGAAATGTATAGCAACAGTTTAAAAAGCGTGAAAAAAAAAGAGTGCGACATGCTCAAGATATACATATATATATAGTCGCACTCAAGATATATATGTATATATATATATATGAAGTTCTTGCCATCCATTGATGCACCTGTTGGCGTTGGGTGCTATATTTTAATATGGTATGAAATTTTTATATAATTTTATGATATAAACCGTTTATATTATCGATCAAGTAGAGTACATTGGTTACACAAAAAATCGAATTTTTTGAACATATTTAGCTATATGATTTTATCATATTTAACTGGTTATCTTTTTAGAAAATATACTCAGTTATATATTTTTTTCAAAACAAATGTGACCAAATCATATAGATAATAATTGTTAATAAATCTAATTTTTTGCAAGAATAATATACTAAGTGAAATCTATAATATAAACAATTTGAATCATAAAATCGTGTGAAAACTGAACATAAAAAAAAAAAGAGAAAATTTAATAATAAAGTTCCTTCGCTGCACATTTAATGTGAGATGTGGAAAGCAATTCTATTTAAAGAAAGCTTTAAATGGTGCTAAGAAGAAGCTCACCAATTCTGCAATTCAACGAAAAGAAGAGAGAGCTACTATTGCCGTGGAAAACCTTGCTATTTCAACTTTTTCCTTGCGGAATGGACGTCTGGACTGAGTGAATAAAGTGTGTTGGTGCCATCAATTTATAAGATAAAGAGGTAAAGTGCTGCTGTGATTCTAAATCAATTTTCCTAATTGAACAAGGATTCCTAGTAGGCAAAGGAATTAAAGAGGCTTCTTCGGTGGGATTTCCACTGAAAGAATAAAAACTAATTCCACCGCACCTCTTGTCAGGAGTCTTGAAGAAGGTTAATTGCTTCAAATCAAAAGTTTGTAAATTTTTTGTTCTTCTTTTATTTATTTTGAAAAAATAAAGAAGAAGAAAAAAAAAACAAATAAAAGATTTTCGAGACTCCAAGTTTCTTTATTTTGAATGTTAGAGGTTTGGTTTCGTTACTGGGAGACTTCGAATAATGGTGAAGGGATAAATCTTCTTCAAATATTATTAATAGAAGTGATGCAATCCTACTTTAATTCTACAATCCACACTGGATTGGGCAAATAATTCATACGTGTGGAGATTACAAAGAAGTTTAACAGGAGTGGGATATTTTTTTTCTTTTTTCAAAAAAAAAAGAATTCGAGACTTCCTCACATAAATATAAGAAAATCTCGAGGGGGTTTTGTAGGCATGTAAATTTTAGCCTATCATAAATTGACACATGTTCCATGACCCAAAAATATAACGTATTTATTGGCAAATCAAATATTACCATGTGTTGTAGAGGTCTCAGATTAAATTTCGCGATTGGTCCAATCACATGGAGCCACGTGTAAAATTGTGTATTTTTTCATATGACAAGCATTTGACTAATTAAACTAAGCCACTTGGCACATGGGAATTACACGAGAGAAAAATAAATATTTTTTCTAAATTAAATTAAAAGTACATAATTATATATTTAAAAAAATTAATTATGCTACTAAATAATTATCTTTTTAAAAGAAAAGATAATTATTTGTCTAAATAATTATCTCTTTAAAATTAAAAATAATTATGTCATTCAATAATTATCTCTTTAAAAATATATAAAAGAGATAATTATCAGTTTAAATAATTATTTTTTAAAAATAAATATAATTTGGATAATTATCAAGAGTTTAAGTATTCTCATAATTCTGTTCTCCAAACTCCTATAAATAGGAATGACCTCTACCAAATAGAGAGGTTTACACCTTATACTTTGAGTTATAAAGCAACCGAAATAGCTCTGCAGATAAATCTTTAAAGCCTTAAAAATCTTTTTCAACCAAATTTCATCATTCATTCCATCAAACTCATAGGATATTTCGTCTTTTGATTCAGAAACACACTATCAAGCCCTCGAGTCAATATTTGAAGAGACGAATCAGATGATTTTAATTATTTGATTTAGAAATTTCACCAGAGATTGTAATCTATTTCAAATTCAATAAACATATAATTTGTTCATACAATTTTCTGTCATGATTTTCGAACACGAAATTTTTTGTTTACACCAGGTTATGGATCCATCAACCAAATTGGGTCGGGTCAAGGGCTTGTAATTAGGGGTGCAAATGAACAAAACAATTCATGAACAGCTCGGGCTACGCTCGATTTAAGCTCGTTTGATTTCAATTCTTTTAATAAATGCACTATTCATGAACACAAAATTAAACTAGTTTATTAAACGAGCTCGTCTCACATAAGCTTGGCTCGTATTAGCTCGTAAATAGTTCATTTAATAACTCAGTTCGACTCGTTAAACTAATTTATGAAAGTATATAAATGCACTTATAAAATTAAAATTTTATCTCGCCTACACCTCATTTCAAACAATTCAAATTTATGCACCTTACTTTTTTTTATTCTTTAATGAAGTGGCTTAGAAATAAAAACTAAATTTAATTCCTTAATTTCATGAAAAGGAACTTAATTTTACTTGGAAAAATGCTCGAATATAAACTCGAGCTCAAGCTCAGGTTCAAGGTGTTGAAGGCAAACTGTCAAGATCATTGAATTGTAAATAATTTTTTAAGAAAATAAAACTAGACAGGCAATCGCCGAAATAGGCTCTAAATAAAAATATTTTGATATCGAACGATCAAAATAAAAATTTGTGCCATCACAGTTAATTCAGATGAATAGCTTTTGGTCGATTCTTGAACTACGAACTTTAATTCTTCGAGTTGAAGTTCTGATTAGACCTTCTACTATACTTTCGATGCAATGTCCAAACGTAGTGTGGGCTACGATCCTCCGTGAACTGAAACTGGTATAACTTGGACAACCTTGTTTTGAAAGACAACTTCTGATTTTGGGTCAGCCTACTCGCATATTTATAGGGCTACAGCAAGGACCTGTAAAGTAATTATGATATAGACATCTAGTGTGACCCAGATACCCTTCTAGCAGTTTCTGCAAATATGCAAATCTCTCAGCGATTTCTATAATTATGAAAACCTTACAACGGTTTTTACAATTTTCATAAAATACTAAATTACAGTTCAAACTATTAAAGAACTGTAACTGTATTCTTAACCATAATTTCAAAACCAATCTATATTGACCTTCAGTTATTGAATGCTTAACTCATCTCCCCACATTAAGATTTTTGATATCTGCTAATTAAATTTAATTACTGACAATTTAATTTAATCGGCATCTTTAAAATTCTTTAAGTCCTTCCGTTTAACTTATTTGACAGTCGGAGAATTAAATCCACCTGCAGAGTTTAGCCCAGTCAAAATTTATAAGCTTCCTTAAGGGAGTATTGTCAATCCCGAACAATCGGGACGTAGATTCTATTAAAAATTAATATTCACCATATAATTAATACGGCTATTCAACTCATCGGGACTATAGACCCATAAAAAATTGCACCATCTAATGAATCAAAACAACGAATATTAAATTCAAACAAATAATAATTATTTTAGGATTAAGAGCATAAGCACTCATAATAACCTTGGGATGCAAATTAATTTATATAGTCTGTATAAAATTAATTACCCTAATGTGGTCATGTTCAATATACACAAAGTGTATTAGCACAGCGAGTCAGAACAATAGACGACGCTATTATTTATTTTCCGTAACCAAGACATACCTACTAAAACTCTGTGCTACAATCGTATCGATGGTTTGTCCATTTCCATCTAAACACTGAACAAAAACTTATATTCTGCAAGAACCTATAATCTGGTCTTCTGTGTGCAAGTCGTACCCTACACACCAGATTAAATACTATACAAAATAAAAGACAACTATGTATAATATTAAAGAAATGATATTACATATATTGCTCATAAAGATTCTCAAAAAATAAGAAATTAATTTTATTAAAATAAAACTAAATATTAAAACTAAAATAAAATTAATAATTTTTAGTATACAACCCTGGCACGAGCTAGCTCATTTAGGTCATTCGAGCTGAGCTCAAGTCGAGCTTGAACATGTCAATATTTCCATGAGCTAAGGTTAAACAAATTATTGAACCTTATTCAAGTTCGAGCCGAGCTTAAACAACACCAAAAAAATTCAAACTCGTGAAAGTTTAACTCGATTAGGCTCGACTCGATTTGCTTGCACCCCTACTTATGATATGTGGTGTTGGATTTAGGGTTTAGGCTGGGCTTGTTCGGGTTTTTGGTGGCACAAGAAGGGAAAGGTCGGTTTCAAAGTTTTTTGGTGGCGGCAATGGCGGAGAAGGTCGTTGAAGGTAGCGGCGTTGAAAGTCGATGAAGGTGGCAGAGACCTAGGGGGCGATGGTGGTGGCACAAAAAGGCACGATTGAGGCAGAGGCAGCGACGGTGTGAGGAGACAATGGCTCGTTGGCAACGACTACGCTATGGCAGCCATGGTGCGTTGGTCAACGATGGTGGTGCTTAGGTTTTGCTGAAAGGGTGGATGCTGAAGGTTAAAGAAGGATATCGACACCTTGATGGAGATGCTAGGGAGTTACAGTGACGTTGATGGTCCGAAGGCGAGGACGACTGCGAAAGAGGAAATGGATGATGACGATGACAATGGCACAACTGGTGGTCGCGACCTTGAAGGTTGTCTATACTAGCAGCTAGTGGTGGGGGTCGCCGTGGTAGTAGCGACGAGTGAAGGCGGCGACTGAGGTTCAAGTGGAGGTATCGACCATTGGTGGCAGAGAAGGTGGAAGTGAACTGCAGCTGTATCGAACTTTTGGCTCTGATGCTAAATGTTGCCCGCATCAGCATGTCACTAGTGAAATGTCGTAAAAACTTCGGCTGAGGTGTGTTGTAACACAGGTTGGCCGAAAGGTAACCTCTTAGTTCAAATACACCATTGCTTCACTAGCATAGAAACTTTCGTTGAGGTGTGTTGTAACACAGGTTGGCCTAAAAGTAACCTCTTAATTCAAATGCACCATTGATTAGTCTTTGTCCAGTCTCTATCTCTTAGAGCATCTTAAATTAACACCAAAGGAGAATAGCTTTTATCTGTGAATGGGGCTTGAATTCTGGATGAAACTCGTTGAATTTAATTTCTGGTGATGCCTATTAGATAAAATGATGCTTTGGGGTATGTGATATTTGATGGCCAATTCATAGGTGCCTTAAATAAGTACCTGCTTGGGTGCGGATATTGAGATGAATGAGTATTCAAATTGCAGAGAATTTTAAAGATAAATATGCAATAGATAGAGTGATATAGACTGGGTTGAGGGTAGAGAAAGTGAAATATAATGGTTTGATGATGGCACGATTTGGTGACTTCGTGCATGAGAACAGAGGATTCAACTTTAGGGACTTCAAGGACTACGGATAGGCCTAATTTCACATACTATTAGGGTGGCAATAGGACAAATAGCATAGCACCAGTCGAAAAGACATTCTTCAACAAATGAGCTTCCTTGCTGCTCAAAGACCACAAAGTAGCCTAGACCACTCCTCGACTTTATACTTTAGTTTACCTTTATCTTCTCCACCTTTCCTTCGTTTTTAAGCCAATCCACTATAAGGTTACAAGTTGATTCAATGCGGCTTGTTTTTTCCTTTCCCCCTTTTTAGGGTAGCTATTTATTATTTCTCCTTCCAACTGAGGTATCATTTTGTGCGAACTTCCAGTATCAATTCTTTTAAATTCTTGTGGAGAGGAGGAGCCTTGCCACATCTTCAAGGCAGAAGGGTGTGGCTTTGCTTGCTTGGCTAGGTGATTTCACCGAAACAAAGGCACGTGGGCTGACCTGATGTTCGATGGTGGATCTGGTTTCGATCAGAATTGTTGTTCTTGTTTTCTTTAATTTTACAAATGGTTAGGGCCCATGGTCTACAAATGAAAGTAAAGTAATGAAGACTTCTCGCCCGAACCTATTATGGTGGGTAGTGTTAATTATGCTGCTTATTGTCGTCTTGATTGTTGCCTCTTTTATTATTTTCCTTGGGGCGGTTGAAGTTGGACTTGATTTTGTTAAAAGGAGGCTTAACAAATTCTTCTTCTATTATGATTATTATTACACTCAAGTTGGCGAAAAGTTTAACCAAAATTTAAACAATCGCACAAAAAAGAATGATTTAGTAGTTCTATTTAGAGGGCATACATAATAGTCATGGTGTGATGGCTCTCATAGAATGACGTGAATGAGACAATCTAGCAACTTAAATGTCAAGATCCTAGGGGTTGAAATGTTAAAATATTGTGGATGAAATGTCAGAATTTTGCAGTTGGCATGCTAGTAGGCCTCATTAGTAATGGATCTTGGACCGCGTCTATTTTGATATATAGTTAACCCTCGAGTTTGTCCATGTGTTATCTACATCTGGAATAGGTGGACTCAAAGTCATTTAGCCCTTCTTGCTAATATACTGATTAACCATTATAACCCCTTTGTTATTGTGGTAATAATATTGTAGAAGATATCTTCTATCAAGTGGACGTGCGGTAAAATTAAAAATAAAATAAAATTAAGAATCATTCATAAAAGCAATGAAAGGTTACAATAGTAAGAAAGTATATGAGAAACATTGAACATATAATCCTTAACAGAACAAAATGGAAAAATAAGATTATGTAGCCAGCTTCAATTGCTTGGGATGCAAGACTTCAGTTTGCTTTGATTTGGGTTAAATATTCTATGAAGTGAGACAGTTTATGCTTTAGCTTGTACATCAAATTCAAGTGACAACACATATACATATATATCTTTGCATATGCATATTTTAGGGCTTTTATAACCTTTGTTATAATGAATTCTACGTGTGTTAATCCTCTTATTTGGTCATTATTGAAGATAAGCTTCTTGTTATTTAAAGAACTCTTCTTTGTAGGAAGGCGGGCTTCAACTTCAACAAGTGTTCATAAGAGTGATGAGGACAACAAAAACTTCGATGAGTTTCTTGAGGGTATGTACCCTTAATTAAAGTCGATTGACTCATTCTATGCTCGAATATGCATTTATAACCTTGACTTGGTGAAATAGAAAGAGACAGGAAATAGTTGAAATTTGGAAGTTGCTGTACATAAATGGATCATGTTTATCAGTTATAAAGTACATTATGAAAATTCATCAATAGATCATGTTTGTTCTGTTTTTCATTCCTCAAGCTGTTTGCAAAGTGAAGAGAGATTTGGCTGTGTCATGGACTAAGAAAAGCCAGTTTATCTTGTAATGCTTGTTGCCTATTCATTTTCAGCATTATGGTTACTTGAAGAGTTGTTGCCATTGTTTTTTCTCCCCAAAAAAAGTAAACTTAGTGAAGTGAGAAAGAAAAAAAAAGGCAATCATGAGTCTCCACTTATTCTTCTTTCTAATTAGTTTAAGGAGAAGTTTTAAATGCAATTATATTGAACCACCTCATGAGACGTCAAGAATTTGGATTAGAAGTACACATTCTTTTGGTGGTGAGGTGGGGGAAGATGTTGGAAATAGTGTGAATTTAATTGGCCATTATTCTAGAATTGATTTCTGAATTCAATTGGCAATTCATTTGGCCATTCAATTGGCAATTGAATTTCAGAATCAATACCATTCAATTGGCAATTGATTTTCCTATTCATTTCTTTTGTAACTCTCAATGAGAGAAGTTCTAAATAAGAACTCCTCTAGTATTCTACATATGTATAGAGGTGAGTGTGAAAAACAGAATACAGAGAGAGGAGAGAGAGAGAGACCAGATTACAATTGCAAGTTGCGAGATAGAGAAAGACAGACAAAGTACGTTCGAGTAGCAAATCTTTGGAGGTGTTCCATCATTCGGGTCAACCGTTTTATCCTGGGAGAGTGACGCCAGTGGATATGCCTACAACACTCTTGGTAGGCAATGAATCATTCTTAAAGAAACTACGTTTACAGAACTCGGTTTTCGTATTCTTTTCATATTATTTTTTGTATTTTTATTTTCTGTAAATTCAATTTATTATAATCGTTGAAAGTTCATAAATATGTATTTTCTGGACCACCGAGCATATCTTGTGTTGTATTTATCCAAAAATCTTAAGAATGATTCAATTTTTCTTAATCATGCTCGGTTCGGGTCTTATACATATATGACCAAAAAATACATGCAGAAAATGTATAAATACATGTTTATACTATTAACATATTATGTGAGTATGCTCAGGTTTTATGGATTCAATACCTCTATTGCAGTATGAGAACAATTATCTTGTTCAGAATAAAATGTTGAGAATAATTCGAATTACAATTTTGGTAAACATATTCTGGTTTGCTCTCCGCCATCACCTAGTTGCCTGATCTGATATTTGAGAATTTTGGTCATTTGCGTCGACACCTTTTTATTTGTGTCGACACTTTTGGCTGCTTGTGTCGACACTTCTTCTGTTGGTGTCGACCATTTTTTCTTCTGTTGGTGTTGAGTTTAACTCTCGGTTCTTTTGTTTCGACACCTTTCTCTATTTGTGTCGGCATCTTTTTCTGTTTGAATCTCTCAGTTCTTTTGTGTCGACACCTTTTTCTGTTTGTGTCAACACCTTCATCTGTTTGAATCTCTTGGTTCTTTTGTGTCGACACCTATGCTGCTTATGTCGACACCTTCGCTGGTTGTGTTGACATCTTTCTCTGTTTGTGTCAACACCTGGGATGTTTGTGTTGACACATTCACTGTTTATGTTGACACTTTTTCTGTTGATTTCAACCCTTTCCTTCCTATGTGTATTTATCAATTTTTTCATAAGTAAGTCGTGCGCAACTTGATGCTTAAAAGAGATCCGATTGGCTAAGGGGCACTGCCCTCAGACTCCCGCCTAGGGGCGGTGTTCCTAGGAACCCCGCTAGGGGGCACAACCCCCTGGGACCTCGCCACATGATAGACTATGTTTGGGGAGTTAAGTTTAGATTGTTAATCTATTCTTATTGTCGATACTGTAAAAATCTAACATGAGAATTGATCTTATTTCAGGAAACATGTCTACTGAAAAACATGTTGCTCCTATGCCTGGTGTTCTTACTGTTCCATTGTCTCACGTGGACAAGTTAGCAAAGTTTGGAGGAGGAGCTGACTTTAAGAGATGGCAACATAAAATGATGTTTTATCTCACCACTCTAATTTTGGTCAGATGCTTGACTGAGGAAGCTTTAGCTGCTGATGAGAAAGTCGACACTCAAAAATTAATGGCAGTTGATAATTTGAAGAATGTCGATTATCTGTACAAGAATTAAATTCTGAATGCTCTAGACGACTCATTGTACTCTGTGTTCAATGAGGCAAAAATTGCTAAGGAACTATGGGAGTCCTTAGATCGAAAGTACAAAATTAAAGGTGTCGGGTCTAAAAAATTCATAGTGGGTCGGTTCCTTGATTATGTGATGAAAGACTCAAAACCTGTGACGGTTCAAGTCCAAGAGCTTCAGATTTTGATCAATGAGATCAAAGCAGAAGGGATGTTACTGAGTGAAGCATTCTAAGTGGCTGCAGTCATCCACAAGCTTCCCGAAACATGGAACGAATTCAAGAGCTATCAAATGTTCAAGAATAATGAGATGATTCTAGAGGGTCTATTCTTCAAGCTTAATGTTGAGAAAGAAAATCGAGCAAGGAGCAAGACTGTTAAGTCTAACTCCAGCATGGCCAATGTGATGGAAGTTGGCAATTCTTCAGGAGTAAAGAAGAGCATTCATGACAGGTGTGCCAACACAAGGTTTGACAAGAAAAGTGCAAAAATGTCAAACTACGACCAAGAGGTCACATTGCCAAAAAGCAGAAGGAGAAATTTCAAAAAAAATGCTTTAATTGTGACAAGTTTGGGCATTGCTTCAGAGTGCAAGAAGCCAAAAAATTCCTAAGCTCAAGCTCATATGGCAGAGGCAACTGAGGACGTCTCAAATATCGACCTCTCGGCCATGGTCTCTGAGGTGAACATGGTAGGTTCAAATCCACAAGAATGGCGGATAGACATAGGGGCCACTCGCCACGTCTGCTGTGACAGACAGATGTTTAACATCTTTGAGATGGAGGCCCATGGTCAGAAGCTGTATATGAGAAATTCAGCTACCTCAGACATGTTGGGAAAAGGCCAGGTGATCCTCAAGATGACATCTGAGAAAGAGTTAACACTGAATAGTGTGCTCTATGTGCTAGATATTCGGAAGAATCTGATATCTGGGTCTCTGTTGGGCAAGCATGGGTTTCGGATGGTTTTTTAGGCTGACAGAGTTACTCTATCTAAAGCAAAGATGTATGTGGGGAAAGGATATGTGAATGGTATATTCAAAATGAATGTAATGACTGTCATTTCCACTACTAATAAAATAAAATGCCATATTGCTTATGTGCTTGAGTCTTTTCTTTTTTGGCATGGTAGACTAGGTCATGCTAATTATGATTCTATGCGTAAATTAATTAACTTGGAGTACATACCTAGTTTTGATATTGATAAAACTTACAAGTGTGAAACTTGTGTGGAGGCTAAGTTAACTAGGTCTTCATTTCACTCGGTTGAAAGAAGCACCGAACCACTTGGCTTAATTCACACTGCTGTATGTGATCTAAAATATGTTCAAACTCCCAGTGTTAATAAGTATTTCATCACGTTTATTGATGATAGTACAAAGTGCTGCTATATATACATGTTAAAGAGCAAGGATGAAGTTTTGGACAAATTCATTCTGTACAAGAATAAAGTTGAAAACTAACTTAGCAAAAAGAATAAGGTATTAAGAAGTGACAGAGGTGGTGAATATGAACCACCATTTGGTGGATACTGTGCTAAGCACGAAATTATCTACCAAACCACTGCACCTTACTCATCTTAACAGAATGGAACTGCTGAACGCAAAAATCGTACCTTGAAGGATATGATAAATGCTATGTTGGTGAGTTCTAGGTTGCCTCAGAACATGTGGGGTGAAGCGGTTCTCACTGCTAATCACATCCTGAATTTAGTACCTCGCAAGAAGAATGACAAAACCCCTTATGAGTTATTTAAGGGTAGGAGGCCTACCTATAATTACTTAAGAACATAGGGGTGTCTTGCAAAGGTAGTCATACCTCCTCTTAAGAAGGAGAAGATAGGTTCAAAAATCGTTGATTGTGTTTTCATCAGTTATATTCAAAATAGCAGTGCTTATCGATTTCTTGTGTACGAATCTGCAATACTAGATATTCACAAGAATACAGTCATGGAATCTTAAAATGTGTCGTTCTTTAAATACATATTTTCGTATAAATTTATTAAAGAGTCCTGCTCAGTAAAACAGACTTTGCATCTTGCTAATGATAGCAGTAGAGATCAAGAAGAGGAAGTTGATATAGAGCTAAGACGTAGCAAACGAGCTAAGAAATTAACCTTTTTTGGTCCGGGTTTTATAACTTGTTAGAAAATGAGCCTCGTATGTACAAGGAAGCTGTGAGTTAACCTGAGGCCCCGTCTTGGAAAGAAGCGATTAAAAGTGAGGTTGATTCCATACTACATAACCATACGTGAAAACTAGTGAATTTGCCACAAGGTAGTTAGCCTTTTGGCTACAAATGAATCTTCAAGAGGAAGATGAAAGCATATGGATCAATAGATAAGTACAAAATTAGGCTTGTTATCAAAGGATACAGACAAAAAGAAGGCCTAGATTACTTTGATACTTATTCTCTTGTATCCAGGATGACCTTAA
This sequence comes from Heliamphora exappendiculata, assembly GCA_034768845.1. Lineage (NCBI taxonomy): Eukaryota > Viridiplantae > Streptophyta > Magnoliopsida > Ericales > Sarraceniaceae > Heliamphora > Heliamphora exappendiculata. The sequence goes on along the minus strand of JAOTRH010375574.1, from coordinate 6,097 downwards.
TTCGTATGATAACCGCTATTGCGGCCTTACAAAATCTAGCGATACATCAGATGGATGTAAAAATAGCTTTTCTAAATGGAGATTTAGATGAAAAAAGCTACATGAAACAACCTGAGGGTTTTTCTAGACCTAAAGAAAAAATCTGTAGGCTAGTTAGATCTTTGTACGGTCTAAAGCAAACTCCTAAACAATGGCATGAGAAGTTTGACAATATAGTATTGTCTCATGGGTTTCGAATCAACGAATGTGATAAATGTGTATATGTCAAAGACACTGATGAAGGTTATGTCATTCTGTATCTTTACGTTGATGACATGTTTATTGTGGGAAGTAACGATAAGGTTATCCAGTCTACTAAATATATGTTGAATTCAAAGTTTGACATGAAGGATATGGGTCTCGCTAATGTGATTCAAGGTATCCAGATCACCAAAACATTGGATGGCCTTACGTTGTCTCAAACTCACTATGTTGACAAGGTTCTGAGAAAGTTCAACAATTCTGACACTAAAGTTGTCAGGACCCCAGAGGACCTGAGTCTCCATTTATCCAATAATGGGGGAGAAAGTGTCTCCCAACTGGAATATTCTCAGGTTATCAGGAGTCTAATATACTTGATGAGTTGTACAAAGCCTAACATAACCTATTCAGTAAGTAGACTAAGCCAATACACGAGTAATCCGGGACGTAATTACTCGAAAGTGATAGTTAGGTTACTACACTATTTGAGATATACTCGTGATCTAGGACTGCACTACACCAGATATCCAATAGTATTAGAAGGATACTATGATGCAAACTAGATATCGGATACGAAAGACTCAAAGTCTACAAGTGGATATGTATTTCTACTTGGTGGTGCAGCGGTATCTTGAAAATCTTTCAAACAGACGTGTATAGCACGTTCTACGATGGAATAAGAATTTATTGCTTTAGATAAAGCAACTAAAGAAGTCGAACGGCTACGGTAATTTCTCGAAGATGTTCCATGTTGGCCTAGACCTATGCTAACTATTTTTATCCATTGCAATACTCAATCGGCAATAGGTAGGGTACAGAGTCATATGTATAATGATAAGTTTAAACATATACGTCGTAGACATAATACCATTAGAAAATTACTCTTAAGTGGGGTTGTCATAATTGACTAAGTAAAGTCAAAGGACAATATTACGGATCTGCTGACCAAATGGTTAACCAGAGAGTTAGCTAAACGAGCATCGGTGGGAATGGGATTAAAGCTTGTGACAAAAAAAAGTATCGTAAAGGAAAACCTAACCTAGCTGACTGGAGATCCCAAGATCAAGGTTCAATGGGATAACTTAATTACATATACCTAGGATAATCACCGTGGAGTTTGAGAACTCTTACCTATTCCTATGATACAGCGGTGATTTGGGAGGTTAAGCATTAGCTTTTAATGACTTTTACTAGCGAGCCAGGCTGGTATAGATAAATACAATTGGATAAAAGTCACCTATGTGAGTATGAAGTAGGGCCGCTTTTTTGAGAATTTGACAAGACAAAATTCTCGAGAAAATACTTGCAGAACCAGGAATGGTGTTTTATGGCTAAAACGAACACAACCGTGAGAACGAAATCTTCATTATGAAAGTCGTTGTGTGAAGCCTATTGTCTCGGTTTACTACTAAGCCGACACAATCCAAGGCGGAGCCGCCCATTTGTTTGCCGATAAATCCGATAGGTTCTCACAAGGGAAGGTTTAAGGCTAACCGCGATTTATCCTATGCAGAGATTTTCAGTTGTCTATCGCTCTTGCAAAGCTTTGTAATCTGGGTTTGTACTCCCGCCAATTTTATTCATGGGGGAATTATTGAAATTTGTGAATTCAATTGGCCATTGAATTCCAGAATTCAATAGCTGAATTCAATTGACAATTGAATTGGCAATTCAATTGGCAATTGAATTCTAGAATCAATGTCATTCATTGGCAATTGATTCCTTTTGTAAACCTCAATAAGTGGAAGTTTATATAAAGCTGCCTTTCTTCTTTCCGTTTTCGGTAGAGAAAAACACAAGAGCAGAGGTGTGTGCACAGAGGTAAGATGAGAGTATACAAATAGGTTGCAAATTGTGTGTGTGTGAGAGAGAGAGAGAGAGAAAGACAGACGAGATACGTTCGTAGCCGATCTTTAGCGGTATTCTAACGTTCGGGTCAACCGTTTTATCCTGGGAGAGTGACGCCGGTAGAAAACCTACAATACCCTCGATAGGCGGTGAATCATTCTTAAGAAAACTGCGTTTGCAGGACTCGGTTTGCATATTCTGTTTATATTATTTCTGCAATTTCGCTTTCTATAAATTCTGTTTATTGTAATCTTTAAAAGTTAATAAAAATGTATTTTCTGGATCACCAAGCATATATTTTGTGCTGTGATATTTCTCCCAACAAAGAGTATGTTAAAACGCTCCAAAAACTAGATTATATTATTATGAAAATAGATTTTTTTTTCTATTTTTGACAATGTTAAAATATCATACATTAATAATTTAATTTTAGAACAATTAAAATTTTAACTTTATAGTAATTTAGTATTCGTTTGGTAACCTGAATGAAAAATTAATGACTTTTAAGCCATTAAAAAAGCTAAATAAATCAGACGTGAAATTTCAAATTTATACTTATGTAAAAAAAGTCAAAAGCCAAAAAAAATCATAATATTCGTTTGGTTGGAAAATTAGTGACTTTTAAGCTACCAAATAGGTCGAATGTGAAATTTCAAGTCTGTTTTTATATGTAAAAAAATAAAAAATAAATAAAAATCAAAAAGTACAAAAAGTCAAAAAAGTCAAAAAAGTTAAAAGGGTAAAATTAAAAATTATTATAAAAAAAGCTAAAAAATTTAAAAGAAAATAAGTTAAAAGTTTGGAATAAAAATTGAGACTTTTATTTTTTGAACTTTAAACAAAAAAATTAACTTTAAATTGATTTAAAACTAACAGCCAAACGAAAGCGCAGTTAATTTGTAAAACAATTTGTCCTGAGAGTTTTATTCTTATAGTCTAATGAATTGAAAGTCATTAAATACTATGATAATTTAGAGATACAAGAATTTTGATTCATAATCTCATTATGGATGATAATTTTTTCAATCATGTCCTGCCTTTGTGTGCTCTTATTCTCTTACTTATAAATTTTTTTTTTGTCCTCGATAACATATGAGAGGTAGAAACGATTTTTATTTTTTCTACTCTAATTTCTTTTGACATGTCTTTAATTATATAAAATAAATACATTTATGCATATGATGCTTATTTTAAAAAATATGACAAGACTAAGACAAAAATATTATTTTATTTCTTATTTTTTATTTTATCTCTTACTTTTCATTTTTTAAATTTTATCATCTATGAACTATTATTTTTTACTTACTATTTTATCTTTAATTCTCATTAATATCACAATTTAAAAATTTTTAAATTATCTCCGATATATTTTTGTTCCATTCCCGCTTTTCTTGATTTTTATTTTCATTTTCATCTCAGTAAAAGTTGAGAGGAGACAAAAAAATCACATTCCAGTTACCACCCAACTCCATTGCCATTTCTAAATAAATGTGGTGCTTGATATTATTAAAATTAACATGTTATAAATTGTAATTTATAACAGAAATTATGAGTATTTGGTAAATATTATAATTTATAATTGAAATAAAAAAAATAATTATAAATTATAGTAGAAGCTGTAGATATTTAAAAAAATTTATAATTTATAAATAAAATTAATAACAAAATATTAAAAATTATTAATAGTAACTTTATCAAACATCCCATAATAACATTAAATACAGCGGGACACAAAAAAACAACAATGCTATATATTGACCATCTTATTTTATAAAATATTATTTATTATATAATGTGTCATTATTTTATTAATTTATTAAAACTTACCACTCATGTTCATGTCCAATGCTGCACTGACAAATCACTTGGTAAACCCTATTCATGTGTCATAAGAAACCACTTGCCTGTCATTATTTTATTAGTTTATTTGAATTCATTACTAATATTTATGTCTAATATAATATAATACTGACAAATTACTTAATATAATAAAATGATCATAATATCATTATTCCACACACACCCAAAAAAAAATTGAGGTCAAAAGATCCCCCTATGATTATTCGCTATGAAATTAAATGCCATATAAAATGATTCATGCCATTTAGTTGATTTATTATAACTTTTTTTTTCCACTCTTCTTAGCAATCACTAATTTCTTTACCAAATTTACTCTAAATAATTCTTAACTTCTTACTTGAAATTGAAATTGAAATATTCTTTGGGCCATTTCTTTCTTTTTTTTTCTTTTTCTTTTTCTCTTTTTTTTTTAATTTTTATTCTTTTGCTATTAAATTTTGGGTGTCTCTATTTAGTCTAAAAGGTCAAATGACTTTTTTGTGGGAGTTTTTTTTCGTAGTTTTTGAATTTTTTTATATTTTAATTTAAATTTTTGTATATATTTTTCTCATGACGAGAGAATTTTAAAAATACCAAGTTAAAAAAAACATCACTAATAACGAAAAAACATACAAAAAAGCCAAAATCTCTGTTAAGTTGGTTTTTTTGTCCAAGTTTTTTTAAATATTTTGGTAGTTACTTTTTCATTTGTCATGAGAAAAATATAAAAAGTACACTCATTTAAATTAATGTGAAAAAAATTTAATAAAAATTAAAAAAATATATAAAAAAAAGTTAGAATAAACACACCCATTGGAAGCTCCATTGAGATTCCACTTCCACTTGTGAATAGTGATTATATTTTGAAGCCATTACATCTCTTTAAACTCTATAAATCAAAGAAAGTGGGGCATAGCATGCAAAGATAGGTAGAGACTGATTTATCCCATTTCATCATTATTTCTTGCCAATTATATGGTCAGTTAGTTGGTCAATTTTAGTTGGTCAATTATCATGGAATTAGCCATGCAGGCTTCAAAACTAAAATTAATTTTTATAGAACTATTGGCATTTTTAATTGAATAGTTTGAAGTGCAATTAAGGCATTGTTTGACAAATCGACTTTAAGTTAGACTTTTGTCTTTTTGTTTAAAGCCAAAAAAATTAAAGGTCTTGTTTGGAAACTCAAAAACTTTTAGCATTTTTGCTCTCATAATAATTTTTTATATATTTTTTAGAAATATTAAAACTTTTAAAGTAAATTACACTAATTTCTCCTAAGATTTTTGACAAAAATAAAGATATTCTTTATAATTTTTGAAATATAACTAATCTCTTATCTAATTTAGTTGCTTGTTTCAAAGTAACACATTTGTCAATTACATATTACTTACTTAACAAAAGGATAATGATTCTGTTAAAGTAACATATAACCCAAGGAGGAAAAAGACATAAATGCCCAACAGTGAAACAGATCAATTTCAAACGATGAAGCAAATTGTTGTTCACTCTGTGGTGAAGCAAATAGCAAAGCAACCAATTTGGAACAAAAACTACCTGTAAAGTTTGGCAATTACAAAACTAAGACTAGCATGAAAAGTCGAAAATATAAATTGAGGTTCTATTTTTTTCCCCATTTCACAAATAATCTCAATTCTTCTCACCATCTACAACTACTGCAAAACCCAAACAAAGCTTTTATTTTCTTATGCCATCCAACAAGCAGAAACACAAACCAAACACAAAAACCAACTTCGTGTACAAACCATTGTATCATTGGAAGCATGGATAAGGCTACCTTAATTCCTTATGATGGGATGATCTAAAATTGCCAAAAAAGTGCTGTAAATATGATCTTTACAACACAAAATAAATGGTAAACATCACAAGGAAATAAAGAACAAATGGGGGATGATCACATGACAAGAATCGACTCTCTCTCTCTCTCTCTCTCTCTCTCTTGTTCAGTGGTTGATGGTGACTAATTGCAATAGGGCCTGAGAGGGATTTCAGAGAAAGAGGAATTTTGGCTAGAGAAGTAAGCAAGAGGATATGATGAATTTTGTGTGCATTTTAGAAGTTCTAGATTTTGAGGAAGGGTGGGGAATGATTTTCTAGGTTTTAATAGAGAGAGAGAGAGAGAGAGAGAGAGAGAAGGTGGGGATGGAGG